>RPOG01002239.1:1812-101742 GCA_008086565.1 Thalassoma bifasciatum | reverse complement strand
GGTGCCCTCAAAGCCCGAATAGGTCGCGCCAGAGTCTCTTTCCCCCTGTCTGAAGGCTTTACCACTCCCCCCTTCCTGTCATATTCTACACTGGGGCTCGTGCTGCAATGTTTAACTGGTGGTTTTTGTGCCCATCTGCTTCCATATACTGTCTGTATGATTCCCTCTCGGGGCTCTGTGAGCCCTTCTGGGGCTCCCTGAACCCCCAGCCCCCCCTCAGGTGCTGCTATATCCCATCCAGGGAGCGCTAGCGTCCCCTTATCCCTCTAGTTTGTGCGTGCGTAAAGGCTTCAGCCCGCCCCTTCCTGGAAGTCTAGCCTGCATGTAGTGTGTGTTTACCGTGAGTCTTGTGCTCCATCAATCTCTCATGTACTGCCTGTATGATTCCCTCTCGGGGCTCTGTAAGCCCTTCTGGGGCTCCCTGAACCCCCAGGCACCCCTCAGGTGCTTCCATATCCAATTCAGGGAGCCATGGGGTCCCTGTAACCCCCTATGTTTTGCGTGCGTAAAGGCTTTAGCCCGCCCCTTCCTGGAAGTCTAGCCTGCATGTCGTGTTTGTTCACGGTGAGTCTCGGGCTGCCTTTCTCTCTCATGTACTGGCTGTATGATTCCCTCTCAGGGCTCTGTCAGCCCTTCTGGGGCTCCCTGAACCCCCAGCCCCCCCTCAGGTGCCCTCAAATCCCGAATAGGTCGCGCCAGAGTCTCTTTCCCACTGCCTGTAAGCTTAAACACGCCCCCCTGCCTGTCATATTCTACACTGGGGCTGGTGCTGCGATGTTTAACGGGTGGTTTCTGTGCCCATCTGCTTCCATACACTGGCTGTATGATTCCCTCTCGGGGCTCTGTGAGCCCTTCTGGGGCTCCCTGAACCCCCAGCCCCCCCTCAGGTGCTGCTATATCCCATCCAGGGAGCGCTAGCGTCCCCTTATCCCTCTAGTTTGTGCGTGCGTAAAGGCTTTAGCCCGCCCCTTCCTGGAAGTCTAGCCTGCATGTAGTGTGTGTTTACCGTGAGTCTTGTGCTGCATTAATCTCTCATGTACTGCCTGTATGATTCCCTCTCGGGGCTCTGTGAGCCCTTCTGGGGCTCCCTGAACCCCCAGCCCCCCCTCAGGTGCCCTCAAATCCCGAATAGGTCGCGCAAGAGTCTCTTTCCCACTGCCTGTAAGCTTAAACACGCCCCCCTGCCTGTCATACGCTACACTGGGGCTGCTGCTGCGATGTTAAACCGGTGGCTTCTGTGCCCATCTGCTTCCATATACTGGCTGTATGATTCCCTCTCGGGGCTCTGTGAGCCCTTCTGGGGCTCCCTGAACCCCCAGGCACCCCTCAGGTGCTTCCATATCCAATCCAGGGAGCAATGGGGTCCCTGTAACCCCCTATGTTTTGCCTGCGTGAAGGCTGTAGCCCGCCCCCTCCTGGTAGTCTAGCCTGCATGTCGTGTGTATTTCCGCTGAGTCTCGGGCTGCCTTTCTATCCCATGTTCTGGCTGTATGATTCCCTCTTAGGGCTCTGTGAGCCCTTCTGGGGCTCCCTGAACCCCCAGCCCCCCCTCAGGTGCCCTCAAATCCCGAATAGGTCACGCCGGAGTCTCTTTCCCACTGCCTGTAAGCTTAAACACGCCCCCCTTCCTGTCATACGCTACACTGGCGATGGTGCTGCGATGTTTAACCGGTGGCTTCTGTGCCCATCTGCTTCCATATACTGGCTGTATGATTACCTCTTGGGGCTCTGTGAGCCCTTCTGAGGCTCCCTGAACCCCCAGCCCCCCCTCAGGTGCTGCAATATCCCATCCAGGGAGCGCTAGCGTCCCCTTATCCCTCTAGTTTGTGCGTGCGTAAAGGCTTTAGCCCGCCCCTTCCTGGAAGTCTAGCCTGCATGTAGTGTGTGTTTACCGTGAGTCTTGTGCTGCATTAATCTCTCATGTACTGGCTGTATGATTCCCTCTCAGGGCTCTGTGAGCCCTTCTGGGTCTCCCTGAACCCCCAGCCCCCCCTCAGGTGCCCTCAAAGCCCGAATAGGTCGCGCCAGAGTCTCTTTCCCCCTGTCTGAAGGCTTTACCACGCCCCCCTGCCTGTCATATTCTACACTGGGGCTCGTGCTGCAATGTTTAACTGGAGGTTTCTGTGCCCATCTGCTTCCATATACTGGCTGTATGATTCCCTCTCGGGGCTCTGTGAGCCCTTCTGGGGCTCCCTGAACCCCCAGCCCCCCCTCAGGTGCCCTCATATCCCGAATAGGTCGCGCCAGAGTCTCTTTCCCCCTGTCTGAAGGCTTTACCACGCCCCCCTGCCTGTCATATTCTACACTGGGGCTCGTGCTGCAATGTTTAACTGGAGGTTTCTGTGCCCATCTGCTTCCATATACTGGCTGTATGATTCCCTCTCGGGGCTCTGTGAGCCCTTCTGGGGCTCCCTGAACCCCCAGCCCACCCTCAGGTGCTGCTATATCCCATCCAGAGAGCACTAGCGTCCCCTTGTCCCTCTAGTTGGTGCGTGCGTAAAGGCTTTAGCCCGCCCCTTCCTGGAAGTCTAGCCTTCATGTAGTGTGTGTTTACCGTGAGTCTTTGGCTGCATTAATCTCTCATGTACTGGCTGTATGATTCCCTCTCGGGGCTCTGTGAGCCCTTCTGGGGCTCCCTGAACCCCCAGTCCCCCCTCAGGTGCCCTCCAATCCCATACAGTTCGCGCCAGAGTCTCTTTCCCCCTGTCTGAAGGCTTTACCACGACCCCTGCCTGTCATATTCTACACTGGGGCTCGTGCTGCAATGTTTAACTGGTGGTTTCTGTGCCCATCTGCTTCCATATATTGGCTGTATGATTCCCTCTCGGGGCTCTGTGAGCCCTTCTGGGGCTCCCTGAACCCCCAGGCACCCCTCAGGTGCTTCCATATCCAATCCAGGGAGCCATGGGGTCCCTGTAACCCCCTATGTTTTGCCTGCGTGAAGGCTTTAGCCCGCCCCCTCCTGGTAGTCTAGCCTGCATGTCGTGTGTATTTCCGCTGAGTCTTGGGCTGCCTTTCTATCCCATGTACTGGCTGTATGATTACCTCTCAGGGCTTTGTGAGCCCTTCTGGGGCTCCCTGAACCAACAGCCCCCCCTCAGGTGCTGCTATATCCCATCCAGGGAGCGCTAGCGTCCCCTTATCCCTCTAGTTTGTGCGTGCGTAAAGGCTTTAGCCCGCCCCTTCCTGGAAGTCTAGCCTGCATGTCGTGTGTGTTCACGGTGAGTCTCGGGCTGCCTTTCTCTCTCATGTACTGGCTGTATGATTCCCTCTCAGGGCTCTGTGAGCCCTTCTGGGGCTCCCTGAACCCCCAGTCCCCCCTCAGGTGCCCTCCAATACCATACATTTCGCGCTAGAGTCTCTTTCCCCCTGCCTGTAAGCTTAAACACGCCCCCCTGCCTGTCATTTTCTATACTTGGGCTCGTGCTGCAATGTTTAACCGGTGGCTTCTGTGCCCATCTGTTTCCATTGAATTGATGGTTATGTTTACATAATAATAAAAATATTAATAGAAATAAAAAAACAAAAGCAATTACCAAGGGCGCCACGTTTCCAGAACTGGAACTGCCCTGCGTAGAGCTCGGGGGTGTGCTTAATAGTGGGTGCACAGGAGCCTGAGGTGCACAGGTCCCGTGGAGCGAGAGAGGGAGCGAGCGAGCGAGCGGGCGGGCGGGTGGGCATGATGGGGAGGGGATAAGTCAGGCTAGGGTCAGGATCAAGGTGAGTGCTAGGTGGGTGGCTGGGAGATTGGCCAGGGTCATGTGTGACACTCGCTCTTTGCTTATTTCACGACCAGCCTGCAGCACAACAGCTTGTGTGTGTGTGTGTGTGTGTGTGTGTGTGTGTGTGTGTGTGTGTGTTTGTGTTTGTGTGTGTGTCCAGTCTGCCGTATGTGTGTGTGTATGTGTGCGCTGAGCCTCGGGCTGCCATTCTCTCCCATGTACTGGTTATTTGACTCCCTCTCGGTGCTCTGTGGTTATTTCTGGGGCTCCCTGAACCCCCAGCCCCCACTCAGGTGCTTCCATATCCCATCCAGGGAGCCATGGGGTCCCTGTTACCCCCTATGTTGTGCCTGCGTGAAGGCTGTAGCCCGCCCCCTACTGGTAGTCTAGCCGGCATGTTGTGTGTTTTTCCGCTGAGTCTCGGGCTGCCTTTCTATCCCATGTACTGGCTGTATGATTCCCTCTCAGGGCTTTGTGAGCCCTTCTGGGGCTCCCTGAACCCCCAGACCCCCTCAGGTGCTTCCATATCCCACCCAGGGAGCGCTAGCGTCCCATTATCCCTCTAGTTTGTGCGTGCGTAAAGGCTTTAGCCCGCCCCTTCCTGGAAGTCTAGCTTGCATGTTGTGTGTTTTTCCGGTGAGTCTCTGGCTGTCTTTCTCTCCCATTTACTGGCTTTATGATTCCCTCTCGGTGCTCTGTGGTTCCTTTTGTGGCTCCCTGAACCCCCAGGCCCCCCTCAGGTGCTTCCATATCCCACCCAGGGAGCGTTAGACTCCCTTTCCCACTGCTTGAAGGCTTAAACACGCCCCCCTGCCTGTCATATGCTACACTGGGGCTGGTGCTGCAATGTTTTACCGGTGGCTTTTATGCCCATCTACTTCCATGTACTGCTTGTGTGATTCCCTCTCAGTGCTCTGTGCTGCCTTTTGCAGCTCCCTGAACCCCCAGGCCCCCCTCAGGAGCTTCCATATCCCACCCAGGGAGCGCTAGGGTCCCATTTTCCCTCTGGTTTGTGACTGCGTAAAGGCTTTAGCCCGCCCCCTCCTGGTAGTCCAGCCTGCATGTTGTGTGTGTGGCAGGTAGCAGTGCTGCCTTTGAATGCAGCTCCCTCTCCTCCTCTAACTCCTCCCCTATCTAATCAGGTAGCAGGGTGCAGTTGATAAAAGGCAGCTGAGGCCTGAAGTAGGCCTCTCTCTGCTGGCATCTTGGGCTGGTGAGTGGGGTGGCTGATATTTTAACCATATGATTTTAAATTATTCTAACAGCAGGTTTTGTTTGTGTTTATAGGTTGACCTGCTGCTGTTTTTGCCCTTTCAGTTGCTTGTTTTTGTTCCTTTTGGTTTGATTTGTTTGCCTCATTTATTTGAGTTGGTTTCCCTTTGTTTTTGGTAGTTCGTTTCCTTATCCCTCAGTTACTTGGTATTGTGTTAAGTTAGTTCATAGTTTGGTATTTTAGTTAGTTAGTTTCCTTTGGATTATTTTATTTAGTGTCCTTAGTTTCTTTTCCCCTCAGTTAGTAGTTTTCCACCAACTGGTTTGCTTTGTTTCTCTTGTTTCACTGTTCTCTTTTTGTTTCAGAAGTTGAGCCCACTAGTTGGGGAGGCTAGGCACCCAGGGTGAGGGCCCTCCACCTTTTTGCATGTGTTTGACACTGGGTCACAAGGGCTACACAGATTGTTTTTTGAGGATTTGAAGTGTGTGTGCTGTGCTTCACTTGGTGAGTATAAGGGAGCACTCCCCTGCACTTCCCTCTGTAGTCTGCCTCCCTTCTGGTGGCCTCAGCTTGCTTTAAGTTAATTTGGGTTTATTCAGGTTTCTTTAGTTTAGTTAGTGTATAGGGGTTTGGGGAATATTTTAAATAGTTTTAACTTTTATAGAAGGCCTTATTTTTAAAGTTTATGGCAATAAAGTTATTCTCTACACCTCATTTGTTTTTGTTTTGATTGTTTAACAACTCCTTTCTCCCTCCTAGGTTAATTTTCTTAGATTAAATTTAAGTTTACTCCTTTTCTTGATTTAATAAACATTTTTAAAACTTATTTGAACCTCGTTTCTGCCTCTTTCAGTTCGTACCTGTGTGTCCTTATTTTAATTATGTTCTTTTATTTAAGGTTTAGTTCCTGGGGTGTTCACCCCCCAGGTGGCGTTGTCGGGTCTTAGTTAAATAAACAAAATCTCTCCTGCCCATAAAGTGGAACAATAACACCACCCCGCCACATGTGTTTTTCCGGTGAGTTTCTGGCTGTCTTTCTCTCCCATTTACTGGCTGTATGATTCCCTCTCGGTGCTCTGTGGTTCCTTTTGTGGCTCCCTGAACCCCCAGGCCCCCCTCAGGTGCCCTCAAATCCCATACAGGTCGCGCTAGACTCCCTTTCCCTCTGCCTGAAGGCTTAAACACGCCCCCCTGCCTGTCATATGCTAGACTGGGGCTGGTGCTGCAATGTATTACCGGTGGCTTATGTGCCCATCTACTTCCATGAACTGCTTGTGTGATTCCCTCTCAGAGTTTTGTGACCCCTTCTGGGGCTCCCTGAACCCCCAGGCCCCCCTCAGGTGCTTCCATATCCCATCCAGGGAGCCATGGGGTCCCTGTAACCCCCTATGTTGTGCCTGCGTAAAGGCTTTAGCCCGCCCCCTCCTGGTAGTCTAGCCTGCCTGTCATATGTTATTCTGAGCCTCGGGCTGCCATTCTCGTGTATTCTCAACATCCACAAAGGATTAACAAGAATAAATTGTAATGTTGAGTATGTTTTTTTGCAATTACAAAGTCGAAACTATTTGTCATCTTTTTTTTTTGTTTGTTTTGTTTTTTATTTAATGCTTTCATAGTCATACATTCTGATTATGTTGAACAATTTTACAATGCACAGACCAACTCAAAAATATGAGTTTTTTTATTTATTTCTTTGTTTGTTAATAAAAGCGGAAACACAGCATCAAAAGGTATATGTACTGAACTTATCGATACTGGATGATAAATATTATATTCATGAGTGCAAATGGTCCACTACCAAAGATACAACATTTCAAAAAAGAAATAACAGAAGAGCAATAAGGTCTTTGGACATTTTAGGAAGTTATATGTTAAGTTGATTTTTATTTGTCCCTAAGTATATGTACATAGATATATATGTATAAATGTATACATTGTATATGATGTATGCACAGTGATGTAAATATTGGTTGCAGATATAACAATTCAAATTCAGTTCAAACAACAACAACAACAGCAAAAAAAAAAAAAAAAAAAAAAAAAANTTTTTTTTTTTTTTTTTTTAGATTTTTTTTTTCTCAGTGGCCCTAATCCTCTTCCGTAGAATTCTGAGAAAAAAGTCAGAATTCTGAGTTTTGACTTTTTTCTCAGAATTCTGAGATTAAAGTCAGAATACTGAGAAAAAAGTCAGAATTCTTAGTTTAAAGTCAGAATTCTGAGAAAAAAGTCAGAATTCTGAGATTAAAGTCAGAATTCTGAGAAAAAGGTCAGAATCCTGAGATTAAAGTCAGAATTCTGACTTTTTTCTCAGAATTCTGACTTTTTTGGGGGGGGGAATTTTTTTTGTTTTTCTCAGTGGCCCTAATCCTCTTCCGTAGGCTAGTGACCCAGAGTTGTGCAACATTTCAGGGAAGTTGATTAAATCATCACTGACTGTGCGTGGGAAAACAGGACGTATGGTCACCCTCGTTACTGGTGTAAAAGTTTCATGACTCGGATTATACAGTCTAAGGTTCGGATAGTTTCAGTGAAGCGGTTTCTCTTCGCTCAAACGCGGAACTAATTCCATCACCCGGACGACAAAGAGGAGCGCACATGTGCAGCAGCACTCCTAGCCGAAAACAGTGAAGAGCAGCATGCCCTTATGGCGCTACCAGCTCTCTGTCCGTAAAACAGAAAGTTAGTGAACAATGTTGACTGGTAGATGATGTCTGAGGCTGCCATTGAGGAGGTTTGTGTCTTATCATCCATTTACTGCGGAGAGGGAGAGTTTGAGCTGCTGCAGCAGACAGGTGAGTCCGCTGAGACCACACTTCTGAGCCACATCCTCAACACAAACTCATCCGTTGACACTAAGAAGTCCCCCTAACCTCGTGGAGACCCTGCAAAACACCCAAAGGTCACCCTAAGGGACAAAGTAGCTTCAAAAAGCAGACATTTGTCAGAAACACTCCTCTACTGTTTCAAGTACAAATATTTATTATGTAAACATGCATTATTTATAGAGACCCTTTTTCAGCAAGTTAAAACTGCATGAAAACATTTTCCGCCCATATTAAGTCAAAATTTGGGACAAACAGTAAAAGAGATGATATGAGAAGCTGTTACGACTTTTATCTGAAATTTTGACTTTGTTCGTACAATTTTGACTTTTGAACTATAATTTTTAGCTTCTTATTTCATGATATTGCCTTTTTTATCTAAAATTTTGACTTTTAATCACAAAATTTCAACTTAAGTTTCTATCTTGTAATTTCAACCTTGTTTCTCTGGTTCTGACTTTTCTTTCAAAATTTTGACATATCAAACAATTTTGTCTTTAAATCTAAACATTTTGACTTTTTATCTCATACTTTTGATATTTCATCTCCCATTTTTCGTTTTATCTCAAAATTGAGATTTGATTGTCTCAGAATTTTACTGTGAATCTGATTTTTTTGAACACCTCTCACAATTTTGTCTTTTAATCTTGAAACTTTGACTTAATCTCACAATCTGACTTTTAATCTCCAAATTCTGACTTTTTAATATTGCAATTTTGTCCTTTCTTTCAAAATTTTGACTTTTAATCTCACACTTGATTTTTGACCTCACAATTATGACTTTTGATCTAAAAATTTTGACCCATTGTCTCTCAATTTGGAATTTTCAATCTTAAGATTTTGGCAGAAATGGGCTTCCAAAAACAATGCTTGCCGAAGCTTTGTGTCCAAGCCAAAAATTAAAATGAAAACTTGGCTTTGTTAAGATTTAGGATTTAGGTGTTTTTTTTTTTTAATTTTCCCACATTAAGTCATGATTTTGAGATTAAAAGTGGAAATTCAATAAAAAGTGAAACTTTTAGGATATTTAGGGGAAAAAAATTAAATAAGGTCAAAATCATGAGAAAAAAGTCTGATTTTTGAGAGAAATCAGATTTATGAGATATATAGTTTTGAGATAAAAAAGTCAAAATTTTGAGACAGAAACTGGAGTTTCAAGATAAAAAACAATCAAGAAAGGGGACATGTTTTGGCAACAGTGGACATTTGATCACCCTTGTGTAGACTTTTACCTCACTTCATTTTCTTAGCTGTACTTGTGTCTTCAGCTACACACTGTAGTCTCAGAGTAGCTGAATACCTATTGAATTTCAAATAATTTATTTTGTCACTCTCGCCCATGTTATCTTCATAGTTGGATGTGGTTGAAACTTGTTTACTGCACCTGTTTCATTTATCAGTTTGTTTTCCTGTCCAGAGAACAGTATTATATTATTCTTTGTGCTGTTAAATATCTTTGCTATCTGCGGGCATTGTTGCAGCTCTATTCAATGGTCTGATGGTCTGCACTGGACAGATGAACAGACTACTGAAAAAAGAAATCCATGAAAAGTCTATTTTGTCATTCAGTCTGCCGAGTAACAACTTAGGCATAGGAATTAAAGCAGGAAGCTGATGCTCTCTATTATCTTAGGCTCAGGTGAAAACAGCGCCACAGCAGCTCTAACTTGACTCTATGATTTCTTTCAGCTCAGGATGGGCTTACAGTCCAGATTAACTGCACTGTTGGAAGAAACAGACAATTTGACGCGAGTCTGTTGTTCCATCTGCACCCCGGTTACCCCTCTTGCCCCCCCAACATCTCTGTCTCCTCTACTCATCTCTCCAGGACTCATTGTCACGTCATTAGACAGAAGCTGCTGGACCAAGCTGCAGCACTGCCTCCAGAGCCCATGGTCCATCAGCTGGTGGAGTGGCTGCAGGTAAGCAGACTGTTGTTTGCCTAACTGTAGAATGACTGTGAAACCTCAACAATGATGATATGGAGATGTTTGCAGCAGAGTGAAGAGCTGACAGAGCACAGCAGAGAGACAGATGAAGTGAAAGAGACAGAAAAAGAGGAGGAGTGGACTGCGGTGCTGTTGTTGGATCACATCCGCTCTCAAAATCGTTACATCAGACTGCTGGAGCGCTGGAGCCAGCAGCTGCAGCTAACTGGAAGGTTGTTACTGGGACAGGATATACTGATCGTCCTGCAGGGAACCAGAAACAGCGTCAAGGTGTGAACACGTTATTGGAAGTCTCAACCCCAATTCCAAATAAGTTGGGACGATGTGTAAAATACAAATAAAAACAGAATACAATGAGTTGCAAATCCTGTTTAAACCATATTGAGTTGAAGAAAGACAAGATACTTTGTTGTTTGAACTGATAAACTTTGATGCTGCAACAAATTTCAAAAAAGCTGGGGTAGGGCCGTGTTTCCCACTGTTACATCAACCAGGGGTGGACTGGCCATCGGGAGTACCGGGAGTTTTCCCTGTGGGAAGACCGAGAATGGGCCAATTGACAGCTGCTTTTTTATTGATTTATTATTATTATTTTTTAAATTATTTATAGGTGCACCTTTCCATGGTAACTTAGGTAACTGTCCTGGGCCAGCCCAAGGAGCTGCAGCTGCAGACGCCACTCACTCACAGAGAAGGAGAGAGAGAGTGAGCGAGAGGTGACGACTGATTGGCCCAGTCAGTGGCTGTCCGTCAAAACTACCTGTCCCAACACCTTATAAAAGGCTACGAGGCCCTGTAGTCCCACCCACCCATTTTCTGCCCCACCTCCTCCAATCAACTGCAATGATGATCAGCTGTTAGTCGATGACGAGAGAGAGAGAGAGAGAGAGAGAGAGAGAGAGAGGGAGAATCAACAGCATTAAGGCAGCACAATAGAAAAGATTGAGAATACGATCAAAAAACGAAAAGGGGGTGCAGAGAAACTTGGAGACAAGAAAAGAAGGCTTTTTAAGAGCACAAAGGGTGGGGGAGATGTTTGCTTCAGCCGCTCTGTCACAGCAGCAGCAGGTGGTGTCAGGTTGCACTCTGCCGATAGTGTAGTGAAGTGATAGTAAAGTAAAGGAGACTGAGGACGAGACATGAACTGAGTGTTAAGACTTTACACTGTGTGAAGGAGGAGATGATCCTGTGATAAGCAGGTATGTCTTCAACATGATGTGGATAAACATTCAGTCCAATAAACAGTTCAGACTGGTTGCTAAACTGTCTATGACCTACGTGACAATAAATAGCAAATACATTGTGGCATGTTGCAACTCAGTCTAGTTATCTGAAGGTAGTGGGCTGGTCCGAACCAAAAAATCCAGGGCCAAAATTTTATTCCAGTCCACCCCTGACATCAATTTTCCTTTAATAACACTCAGTAAGTGTTGAGGACACTAATTGTGCACAAACGTTTAACACACAAATCTGTGATTCATCTGTGTTTTCTTGCTTCAATTTATTCTTACTTTGCAAACAAATTGAGAACCTCCTCAGACCATGTGTGCGCACAAATGATAAATCATCAGCCCCCTAAAAAAACTTAAAACACAGACTTTCATGACTAAAAGCATATCATTTAAAAACTTTTTTCAGAACTACTTTCAAAAGAAAAATAGCCTTTAATAGAATTCATTAATAAACACAGATTCGGCGAAATTTATCAAATAACCATGAAAGTGATACCTTTTATTCTCACCATGCTTATGATATTGAATCTTAAATTAAATACTTTGTTTAAAGTAAAAAATATAATCATGTGCATATCAGAATGTCACTTTTTAACGCTAAATAAATAGTCACTGCTTGAACAAACAGTGTCATAAAGTTGTGCAAACTGAATGAAGACGTAAAATAGTTTGCTTCTTCTTATGACTTTACACATTTTCTGAGCAAATGACAGACTCACAGCTCCAGTGTTCATTCAGACTTATTTATTTGTTTGCAAAAGTATCCAGCAGCTGTTTTAATTTGTCGTTTATGTTTGGGATACCTGGTGCGATCTCCCATCACAGCACTAGGAGAGTCAGCTGATTATTAATCCCCTCACCAGTCAGGATGCACATCTGCTGATGAGACTCTCAGTAAGGTAGGGGGACACTGACAACTCAGACACTGAGGTTGACAGCTCCTCCCCTAATGCACTGAACAAATGTCCTTATATAGATGAATTGAGGCGTGGTAATATGCTGATTTCAGGTAACGGGAACAATTTGGAATGATTCTGATTCACTAATATATGCACAGTGGTGAGAACAAAATGGCTGGTACGCACGTGTCATGAATACGATGGCGATTTTGCACGTTCTTATTTTATGCGAGGAGTGTGAACATTTCTATGCATTCATTCCTGAATGAGGCCCATTGTCTTGCAGAAATAATCAGGGACATCCCTGAAAAAGTCGTGGCTCGGATGGCAGCATGTGTTGCTCCAAAACCTGGATGTACTTTTCAGCATGAATGCTGCCTTCAAGGATGTGACAGTTGGTCATGATGCTATGGGCACTAACAAACCCTCATACCATCACAGGTGCTGGCTTTTGAACTTTGCACTGAGAACAATCTGGATTGTCTTTTTCCACTTTGGCTTGGAGGACATCACATCCATGATTTCCAAAAAGAGTTTGAAATGTGGACTCGTCAGACGACAGCAGACAGGGGGGCGGGGGTGACAGCGATGGTGGCATTTGTGTCTGTTGTTGATATTTTGTCTTTGCATTGTAGAGTTTGAACTGTCACTTGTAGACAGTGATGAACTGTGTTAACTGGCAACGTGTTCTGGAGTGTTCCTGAGCCCATGTGCTAATATCCCTTACGCAATGATTTTGGTTTTTAATGCAGCGCCACCTGAGGAGTCAAAGATCACGACCATTCAATCTTGGTTTTAGGTCTTGCTGCTTAGATGCAGAGATTTCTCCAGACTCTTTGAACCTTTTGATGATATTATGGGCTGTAGATGATGAAATCCATTAATTCCTGCAGTTGAACGTTGAAAAACTTTCTTCAACTGTTGGACTATTTGCTCATGCAGTGGTTGACAAAGTGGTGGACCTGGCCCCATCCTTGTGAGGGACTGAGCCTTTTGGGGGTACTCCTTTTATACCCAATCATGACACTCACATGTTTCCAATGAACTAGTTCACCTGTGGAATGATCCAAACAGGTGTGAGCATTTATCAACTTTCTCAGTCTTTGGTTGACCCTGTCCCAGCTTTTTAGGAACAGGTTGCAGGCATTAAATTTAAAATGAGTGAATATTCAGATAAACAACAAAGTCAATTTGAACACTAAATATCTTGTCTCAGTAATGTATTCAATTGAATAATGGTTAAACAGGATTTGCAAATCACTGTGTTCTGTTGTTAAACAGCTGTCAGACTCTAAATCACTTTCTGATGCTCAGTCAGACTTACATGACTTACAAACACATGACCTCTTGCTGACACTGACAGAACAGTTTCTCTGCAGGAATTCTGTCGCCTTTTGAAGACGGTGAAGGTTGATGTAGATTCTTCCGGAAAGAAATGCAAAGAGAGGATGATGAAGGTTCTCATTGAAGCTTCTTCGCCTCCCTCTTCTGGACACAGGTCAGTACCACAGTCTGTGTAAAGCATGGATGTAGTCTCTTTGATGTCATCCATCTGTGTCTGATACAGAGTTTTGACGCCCATTGTTGTCAGGATCACTGAGACGCTGTCATCTTCTGTCTGTGTGTGTTTCTCTCCAGAGGTCTGCAGGGCTTCTCTGTGATGAACTATCAGTCTTCTTCAGAGCTGACTGCAGCCTTCCAGGAAATAAACCTGATGGAGCTCTATCAGCAAATTCTGCCGTCGCTGAGTGACTGACGGGTCACAGGTGATCAGAGTGGCTTCAGCCCCTCAGCAGACACAGACACATGAGGACTGGTTTTCATCATAAATGCTGTGTTTGACTCAAGCTGACGAAGTGATGACAGAAGAACACTGCTGTGTTTCATTCTCATATGGTTTGTGAAAGCACTGCATTGATCATCTGAGCTATTCTTTTTGTTACCCTTATCATACAGCTGTGCTCATAAGTTTACATACCCTGGTAGAATTTATCATTTCTTGAAATATTTTCCAGTCCTTGCTGTCCCTGTAACTCTCTTCCACGACTGTAAGATGCCCCCATCCCTCACAAGTGTTTGTGTTATCATTTATATTCTCTGAAAAATTGCCAAGAAATAAACAATTCTGCGCGGGTACATAACTTATGAGCACAACTGTAGATCCAGCCAGGCTGCAGGATTTTGAAATGCGTCAACTTAGCTCCTACTAGTGGTGAATTGAAGACAGTCATTGCTCTGTACTGGTGTATGGAGACTCTTTGGACAGCCCCTGTTTCTCTCCACTACCACACACTGTCTCTTTTGCCACCCATAAGAGTCAAACAGAGAAAGGGGAAGAGAAGGAAACACACTGAAGCTGACATCTGGCACCTCATTATCATTTATCCATCTCAATGTTTATGCCTGCTGCTACACATTAGGATCTTAAAACAGGTGTGTGTCCAAGCCTCCTCAGGATTGCCATGATGCTCCTCTCCACCCGAAGCTTTACTTGTGATGGCAGCAGGACTGAGGTACAGAAGCAGGCATAGACTCAGACAGCCTCCCTGTTATGAAAAGTAACTTTATTTAGGTTTAACAGCACTTTTTTCACAGAAATAGGTTAACCAAGATCTGGATTTATTTTCATCTTCTCGCTCTAGAGCAGAACTAGTTTCTTTATGTTAATGGTATAAGTGTTTCAGCTATGTAGAGAACAAATCAACACGCTGGTCTCTGAGAAGAGAAGGATCGTGGACAGTTTAAATGAAATGAACACAAGTAAAAAAATAAAAATAAAAAAAAAAGGTGTCTGGTGTGTGCCCAGGGCTATGGGGGTGAAAGTGTTCTCCTTTTTTCAGCTGATATTTGCATTTTACTTCAAATAAAAGTGGGAAAAGAAATTATAAAAATAACAGGTTTCATTTCCAGAGATGTCAGAGTGACGTGTGAAGGACAGAAGTGGACTTCCAGCAGGTTCTTCACTGAAGTCACAGATCCTCACTCACTTAATGTTGAATAATGTTTTAAGTTTTTTGTTTGTATTTTGTTTTGTGTTAAGAACAACTTTCGAAGAAGAGAGAATCATTATCTTCCGCTGTGTTAAGAAGAAATAATCTTCTTGTGTGTTCCGCACTGGATTCAGGGCTTTTTCCACACTTTGAGATTCTGTGAGCTTTACAGTAACATGAAGGTGGATGCCATCATAGCAGCACATCCAAGCAATGACAAAATGGAAATAAACAAAAAAAAGTTTGTATATTGCCATCATTTGTTTATATTGTTAAATATGATAAATTGAAATATTTTGAAATTTTATTATTAAACAAATAAGCAGTTATCACCACATAAACAAACACAAAAGTTCCTAAAATTTGTACTGGTACTGCTAATACTGGTACTGTACTGGTTCAAATGTGAAAGGTACCCACCCCTGCAAATCAGACAGAGCTTTAGAATGACCATTTTGTATTTATATTTAACCTTTGTTTAACCAGGTTGCTCCCATTGAGATCAAAACCGTTTTTTGTTTTGTTTTTTTGGGAGGGGAGACCTGGGGTCTGTTTCACAAAGCAGGTTCAAGAATCTCTGAGTTAAACCCTGAACTCTGAGTTGATCTCCTCTGAGATAGAAAACTCTGAGTTTTCAGTTCCAGAACAGCGGATTTGAGTTTGTTTGATCAACTCAGAGTAGTTTTACCTGGAGTTAAGCGCGTGCATTACCGCTATAAAAAGACAGCATTAGTGGAGCCTCGATTCGACGAGTCACCATGGCAACGGGGAAGCGGAGGGCGGCGTTTTTTTAACCCAGCAAGAATTGGAAATAGTTTTCAGGTGAGAAAAACACAGATCTTTCTTCTCACTGCCAAACTTTGTCAGCTGGCGTGATATTGTCATAGAGACTTTGATGTGCTGTAAATCAATACAACCCATTCAGTCCTGATTGGGAAACCTGGAATCAGTGGCGGCTGGTGAAAAATATTTTCTGTGGGGCTGTGTCACATTCAGTTTTTAACCACCATTCCTCGACCATTTAACACAAACTGCAGGACACTAGTGCTTTATGAAAAAGATATTTTCATCAATTCAAAACAAAACGAAGCATTCACACACAAAAAAAATGCAACAGGTAATAGATTATTGCACACACAAATATTTAAAATATTCAGCCACATACTTCTGGAAAGCTTAACCTCTTAGTTCCCACTGGCAAGCCATTTGCCATTCTTCTGACGTCATCAAAGTATTAACAGTAATGCCTTCGTCAAACATCAGATTGCTATACTGTGTTAGAAAACTTAGATTCTTCACATTTCAGACGCTTGGTTTGTTATACAGTTTGCTTGACCAACAAAACGTAAGTAGTGAAAGGATCACTCAGATGGCGATCACAACAAATGGGAGGTCCTTAAGTCAAAAAAAAAAAGAATCCAGAGTTGAAATACAAAACCCAAAACCAGTGAAGTTGGCACACATTCAAAAAAGCTGGCACAAGTGTCAAAAAGACTGAGGAAGTTGAGGAATGCTCATCAAACACTTATTTGGAACATCCCATGGGTGAACAGGCTCATTAGGAACAGGTGGGTGCCATGATTGGGAATAAAAGCAGCTTCCCTGAAATGCTCAGTCATTCACAAACAAGGGTAGGGCGAGGGTCACCACTTTGTGAACAAATGCGTGAGCAAATTGTCAGTTTAAGAACAACATTTCTCAGCAAGCTATTGCAAATAATTTAGGGATTTCATCATCTACGGTCTGTAATATCATCAAAAGGTTCAGAGAATCTGGAGAAATTACTGCACGTAAGCGGCAAGGCCCAAAACCAACATTGAATGGCTGTGACCGTCACTACAGCTGTAAGTGCAAGTTAAAAAACTACTATGCAAAGCAAAAGCCATTAATCAACGACACCCATCCAAGTGCTGTTGCCATCCAAGCAACGTCTTTTTCATGGACGCCCCTGCTTATTCAAGCAAGACAATGAAACCAAGTTACATTCTGCACGAATTACAACAACAACGACAACAACTACTCTCTTGTACAACAACTACTCTCTGCATAACTGGCCTTAAGCATTAGCTCATGCTTTCTAAATTCAGCCTAACAGACTCGTTTATCAGCTACTGGCCCTGTCAATAACTTGTACAGTGACAGATAGCCTTGCCGTTGACATGATGCCCAAAAATCAGTGTTTTTGTCGTGTGTAATCATTCATATTTATGTACACAAGAGGAGCGGTACAATCTGTGAAATGCACCGCAGAATTTTACACAGTCAACTTTCTTTGATAAAATGTATGATTATATTCACTTCTTCATTATGTTTCCCGTGGCTTCGTTTCACTGCCTATGATGCTAATTGTTCCTAGCATGGTTAGCTTCATGGAGTTTTCCATGTGTGCCCTGGTGCATTGATGCTTCTTAATACTTGCCAATAATTGCACCATGTCCTTTATTGCTGTGATCGTCCATGCTGTATCTATGTTAGCAGTTTTAAAAAGTAAACATGGGAAGCTAAACAAGCTTTTCTGGTACAACAGAAAACAGTGTGACTTTTTGCAACAACTTGACTCTCAGGTGCATTGCATGCCCTAACTTTACAAATGTGCAATATACTTTAACACTTTATAAAACTGTGCAATTCTCTTTGGAAATATGTGAAATATAATATATGTCTTGAGTATTATGTAAATAAGATATTGTATGTTAGCATTATTGTTATTATTACTGCCTCTATTATTGTTATAATTATAATTATTATTTCAATTATGACTGCTATTTGTATGTTTTTATACTACTGCTAGGGTTATACTATTATTGCTATATTATAGCTATACAAGTGTTATTGTTGTCATTATTGCTATACTATCTTATATTGTTATTATCATTATTATTATTATTGTACTATTGTTAATATTGCTATATTATTATTATACGATTACTATTATTGTTATTATATCTTATATTTTATTTTATTTTATATATTATTATTATATTCCTGTTCCTATGCACATACAGAATCCCTCTCTCAGGTACACACAGCATACTTGAATACAGCAGAAAGCTTTATTTATGTTTAACTCAATTTCCTTTTTATATATATATTTTTATATTTTTAACGGTGCTGACTCTTTTGAATGCCTATTGTGTATGTGCACAGTGCTGTGAATTGTGATGGAGATGTCAGTTTCAATAAAAGTAGTATCTATCTATCTATCTATCTATCTATCTATCTATCTATCTATCTATCTATCTATCTATCTATCTATCTATCTATCTATCAGCCATGACAAAGTCCTCTGACATAGCTCTTACCTTTGTGAGTATTTTGCCCTAGTGACGGTCCCTAATTGGCTGTTTATCTGCTAAAAGCGCCCATGGAGCAGAGAAAAACAGCTAATGCGCTTTTCCTGGATTTCATTTATATCAATGAGTTATGAATGAACATTAATAATTTGTGTGTATGTTTTTGATATACATAACAGTAGAATAAGTAAAATTGTTGGAATTATTACATTTTTTGAATAAAATAAATGAAAATAATAATAATAGTAAAAATAATAATAATAATTATGAAAAAATAAACAGAACCACTCTCCACTAGGGAGAGTGGCACCCTAGCACCCTCCATCTTACCACTGATAGGAATTGGCATTTAGAAATAACCTATTTTGGTGCTGATAATCTCATTTTATATTGTGAATTATGATCAGGCATATACAGTTGTGCCTAAAAGTTTACACTCCTCCCAGCAGAATTTTCTGATTTTTTTGGTCAGAAAATATGAATGGTAACACAAAAACCTGTCTGTAACCCATGGTTGGAGGTTTGGTGAAGACATTTATTAACAAACAACTGTGTTTACTCTTTTTAAATCATAATGACAACAGAAACTTCAAAAATGACCCTGTTCATTTTTGTATACACACACTGATTACAAGCTAATAGATCACAGGTGAGGATGGTTACCTTAAGTAGACATTCAAACACATTTGTGTTCACTTTTGTGCATTTATCAGGCAAAACCAACAGGGTTGTGTAAACTTCTTAACAGAGTCATTTTTGAAGTTTCTCTTGTCATTATGATTTAAAAAGAGGAAACTTTTTTTTNTCGTTTCACAAAGGAGAAAGTTTGGGGTGTGAGGAACTCGCTCTGAAGAGCAGAGGATGATGCTGAGTGTGCAGAGTGTGTTAGCAGCAGACAACAGCTCGGACTTAACGCAGAGCATGAACCGCTGCAGCTTTACGTGAAGAGGAGCTGAAAGTCAAACTTCTTCTTTCAGGGGGTCCCGTGCTTTAACTGAGTCTCAGATGATGATGATGATGGTGATGAACGCGCAGACTCTGCTGCTGCTCGCTCCTCCTCGATAGACTCTTCAATTCAAGAAGTGTAAAAGAGGCTTCAACCGGAAACCAAACTTTTTCTTCGAACTTTTTCTGCTCGGAGGCAAAAGAGGAAAAGAGACGAGGCTGCAGTGTCACAAACAACACGGTTCCCTTTTCTGCTTTCCCTCTTCTGCTGGAAATGTTCGAGCTGCAGACTAACGGGGCTGAAGTGAAGGCTTTCTGGAGAGGAGAATAAAAGAAGAGACGTCGACTGATTTCAGCTCAGCTCTCACATAACGGATCCTGCTCCTTTATCATGGAAGATGTGAGTAGTCCCTCCGCTGCGCTCATGGACGCAGCGGTAGCTCTTTTGGTCCTTCTTCCTTCTTCCTTCTTGAGCCATGAAGAGTGTTAAACTATTTAACTACAAGTGAACATTTTATCAAGTCTTAGCACAACAGCGAAAACATCGGCTGTAAAGCAGAAACAGGGCGCGACCAAGAGCAGAGAGAGGGCCCATACAGACTGTTTACAGAAACCTTAGACTGTCTCTAAAGTTCCGACTAAGAAGTTACTTTCGACTTTAAAGCCATTTCAGACTGTATTGCACTCAGAAATGTGAATCCTTATGGGCACAAAGCACCTGTCCACCTGTCAATCTGTGGCATTGACTAGTTGGTCACACTCCACATAAACGGTGGCACCTGCGCAGAGAGCTCCATTTGAAAAGTTCTCAATTTGAGATATTATGATTTGGGTGCAAGCGCCTGTCATCAGTGTCAATCGTGCATGTCTGATATGAGCCAGACGGGCCTTGCGATGGGTTCGGCATCTATATAATCTATTTTTAGCACCTACAGGGTTTGCATTTTGGCGTTGAATTTTAGATTAACATTCACCCCTTTGGGACGCATTTCAGCGGCAGAGGATGCGAAGAGCGCAGCTAAAATGACAGACGGGTTGAAACAGACATTTCAGAGGTCGAACTATCTCACTGTTTATGGAGCTTATGGGGGGTGTCTCCCCAAAGACTTTGTAAAGCTCTTGTTGAATTATGGCCCATTAAGATCAGAAGTAGACGTTATATGAACACTGTTTGGTGGGGCGGTTTTCAACCAAGTGTCATCATAAAACAGTCTTTTAATCTGATTCAGTGTTTGATTTGTATTAACTTCTGGGAAAAGGAAAACCTTCTAAAAAGCATCAAAGAAATAAAGGAATGACTATTAGGCAGAAAAATATATGCAAGTTCACGGAAGCACAAAAAAGGAAGTCAGAGACAAAAAAAGCAGAGCATTCAGATGCTGACAGCACCCCACCCTTCACATGAAAAGTGATTCTACAAGTAAGAGTACTTTTCAGGTGTGCCAAATAGTGAAAAGATTATGTGCGTATTAGTTAATATTCTATTCGTTTGCATTTGTTTACCTGGAACAATGTAGTAAATTCATTAATTGACAAGCTTGATCTCCAATGAATTCTTAAAAGATTATTTAAGGTTTGTTATTTTGTCAGTTGTGTGGTGGACAAAAGTTGCGACATAAATCCATATTATACTGAATTCAGGATAACTCAACACTATCATTTAAGCTTCACTGCTATTGAAATCTAGAGAAGTCTAATATCATTGTTTAGCCAACATTTAAGAGAATTATGGCACAAAATCACATGAAACACAGACAACTACACAGTAAAACAGTTAACAAGACAAGAAGAGAAACCTTTCTTCAACAACCCAGTTGTTAGTGATGGTAACACAGTTGACATTTTCTCCATTTTTGTCTATTGTGCTAACTACAGACCTTAAACATGTCACCACTTGACCTCGATTGCCTCATACTTCCGTGCTTTTTTTTCATTTAGGTCATTTTAAGGTGTAAAACAAGTACAGAAGAAATTATTGATAAGCCAGTCAACAAACATTTTAAGCACCCCATGTACAGACAATCATTTTTGATTAAATATTTATGAGGGGGAGTTGAAACATACCACACTGTCTTTTATATAACTATTGTATATTATCCTCTGGAGGAATTGCAGGAGGAAGCACCAAAGAAGCTTAAAATTCTAGCTTAGCTATTCTTTGAGATATGATATATATATATTTGAGCTATATATAGAGTTCAAATTTCAGTACAGTGCATCATATTTGCAAATGAATAAAAATGTAATGAGCCAGACTTTCTCACTCAAAACATGAGGTCTCTGCTACTGCTCATGAGGTTTGATGGATTATCTTCCAAGCGTTTTTTCCTCTTTGCCCTTTTCTTTTGCTTTTTTTTTATCTATGTTGTCTTTGTTTTAAAATCAAATATTGTGGTAAAAGACAACCTGTGCATGGATGATATCAAAACAAATTTCCTGTAAGGGAACCTCAGATCATATCTGGTTGTGTTGTAACTGTGTCCTGTGGGTGTATCACATCATGTTAAATCATTTCTTATGGTATTATGTTGTGTTGCAGTGTGTCATGTCTTTATTGTATCCTCTGTAGTCTCATAGTGTGTTGTCGTATCCCATCTTGCTGTATCATATCATATTGTCTTGTCATGTTGCCTCCTGTCAGGAAATGTCATACTGTTTTGTGAGGTCAGGCTGTATCACATCGTATCCCCTCACATCTCATCACGTCGCATCATTTCCTATGGTGCTGCATTGTTGTGTCATTTCTCGCTGTGTGGGGTCATGCCGTTTCATTGCGTCATGTCTTATCGTTTCGTGTCGTAATGTATGGTGTTGTCGGTGGTGTATAAAGTCCTCGAAAGCCATACTTGAGTTAAAGTACAGATATCTTACTTAAAATCTACTCAGGTAAAAGTAAAAGTCACCAATTAAAAAATTACTTAAGTAAAAGTCTTAAAGTAGCTCATATTAAATGTACTTAAGTATCAAAAGTGAAAGTACAAAGAAAAAGAACAGATAAATAGTTGTTGCCTTCACAAGCTTTATTAAGTTTAATGCCCCCCCCCCAGCTCCCTTCAACTCTTGCTCCCCCTCTCCCTCTGTCTCCCCCTCCCTCCCTTAACCCTTTATCATCCACCCAATTCTGTTCTATTTACCATGCTTTTTTTTTTAAAGCCTATAACTGTAGAACCATCATGTCAAAATTCATCAGTGACTCCTCATTTGAAAGATTAAAGTCTCTGGTTTCAGAAAATGCCATGTTTATATATGTGGCTAAAGTCCACATCAGGATAAATAAAGCTGAAACACATTTTTCACTCATTTTTGATGACCAATTATTGAACATCATTAACTTCGAGATGCTTCATGTCAGACATAAGACATCCACCACATCACTTTGCCATCTACATCTGGGTGAACTTTGAGCTTTCTATGTAAAACCTGGTAGAAAACCTTGCAGGAGTTAAGAGTTTTTAGTCTCAGGTGACCAAGCGCCAGCAGATGCGTTCTCATTTACCACCGTCTAGTGTGACATCTTAGCGCAAACCAAAACCTGCTGTATCAGTGCTCTGTGTCTTCTTTGATGTCAACTCTGTGTTCTTTGTGAAGGTTCACTCAAAATCATGAAATTATAGACCCTGGTCACGGATTGTACCGCTCCTGTTGCGCACATCAAAAAGGATTACACGTGGCAAAAACACAGATTTTTAGGCAGTCTTTCCAGCCACAGCAGGCTTGGTGTGAACGGTAAAGGCTATTGATTACTGTACGTGTGATTGACAGGGCTGTTAAGAGGGTCCTACGCAGAATGAGCTGACATTTCCAAGCAGAGCGTGTGTAAGTCAGGCTGAGATGAGTCTTTCATCCTGACAAGAGCACAAATGTTTTTCAGATATGACCACAGGTGTTCGTCTTTGTCTGAAGCACTAGCAAGTGGTGTTGTGGCGGTATCCTCATTGCCAGAGGACGAGGCTGCTTCCATCATGCTGTTGGCTGTAGACTCTGACAATCTTTCGCAGGCTGCATGAGTGGACTCACTGAGCTGAGCCCCAGCTCCATTCGCGAGCGTCAGATATTCATGCGAGAACACGCATGGTCCTCTACAAAATAAAATGTCAAAATAAATATCATTTTTATTCACATTTTATTTTGTAACGAGTAATGTTGTTGGCAATATAAATGTGGAGGAGTAAAAGTATCATTTTTTACTTTTAATGTAGTGAAGTAAAAGTGAAAGTCTCAGCAAACAAAAAACTTAAGTAAAGTATAGATAATCCCAAAACCTACTCATGTACTGTAACGAAGTACTTATACTTTGTTCCTTTACACCACTGGGTGTTGTTCCTTGTTTTATCAGAAAGTATCATATCCTTGTGCTGTGTTGGGTCAAAACAACCATTTATGATTTTCTGCTTGAAGTGTTACTTTAGATGCTGTACAACTAACCACAAAAAGGAAGCTAGTGGTCAGAGTACATCAATTTAGCTTTGTTTTTAAAACAGAATTTCAAAATAGAAACTAATCACAATTACTCTTTGTAAATAAAACGAACAACTGTTAATGTGAAATACTTACATAATTTCCAACCAACTCATGGCTGACTTCAAAACAATTATGGCAAGCTCAAGGTTCCAAATGATTCAAAGCATTGCTATGTGGCCTACTTTAGTCAACAAAACATAGCAAAGCAATACACTGACATCACATGACTGCCAATTGTTACTTATTCTTATTTATTTGCATCCAAAGATGTAGAATCCAGTGACCACATGCAAAGACTTTTACTTATTTCTATTTAATTACATTTAGAGTTATCCAGATTAGTTGACCAACTCTATTTTTTTTTTTTTTTTTGCTCATGAACTCAAAAACATGTTGACACAGAAAACCTGTGAAGCTTCTATTGTTACACAGAAAATTTTCAGCAGGAACTGGTGAGAATAAAGAATAAATACTTGGACTTACCGGGGGAATCAGTAAGGACATTGGTATCAACATCCTACCAATTCACCACTCATCCCTATTGATCTGCATCATTCATTAAGACAATGTGCATAAGATGGTTTTAATACTCCCTGAAACATTACAGCATAGGATAAAGAAACACAGAGGACCCAATCAAACAGACAAAAATGATCCATTCTCTGTTTACAAAAAAAACACACCTCTAAAGCCTTACAAGTTTTTAGCTTACATTTTTTCATGAAACTCCTTTGAATGTTCACAGGGGCCAGCTTCATTTGCATCATGCATGTTTTTAGGGCCTGTAAGCTATCGAACTGTAACTGTAATGCTTAGGGGCTAATTCTGCTGTCTGGAATAAAGCAGTGACTGAGACCCTTCAGCAAACCAGCTGCTGAAGTAACAACCTCACAACAATTCTTTTCTGAGAGCAGTGATGGGAGGATGAGGATTGCACGAAACAATGGTATGAATGAAGTGAAGACAGAGGGCTGTATTTAAAAGCACAGCAGCTGTGTAGTAGACTTGATGTGCTGCAGTGCTGTTGGGTAGAAGTGAGCAGATGATGCCAACAGCTGATGGGTAGGAGAGATAGGCGTGAGCACATGGTGATGCTGCAGTAGGCTAGCATGCTGGTTAAAGTCCTCCTGACCAAACTTCAGATAGACCTCAGGTTAGCTGTGCAATGTCATGAGAGGGGCATGTCGCATCCAACTATAGACACAAGATTTAAGATGCTGAGTATCGTCACAAGCAGAAAAATGTAGAAGACAGACACATTAATATTCAGTCACTGTGGGCAAAGTAGGGCTGGGAAATTAACTACAAATTAGATAAAATCACAATATGAACTGCCACAATTTTCTATTCGCAGATGGAGCAATATTTCTTTAACCTGAAATGTGTTAGACTATCAGTTACATTTTTTCTCACAGTAGATGTTTTTTCTCTTTAACCCTGAACCCAATCCTGCTCAACCAAAAAAAAACAAAAAACAAATATTCAATAACAATTTAAGTGGTGAAATGTGGCAAAACTGTTAAGCGGTAGCAATGAAAAGAAGTTTAAGGAGGTTAAAGTGGTCAAAAAGCAGCAGAATTGGGTGTAGGGGCATAATTTGGGAGAACCTTGGAAATGGTCAGAAAGTTAACTTCTGACTTTTCTCCTTTTTATTGATCCTATGGAATATTTTAGTTTTCTGAGTCTGGATTCTGAGTGTTCATTCTCTCTGAGCAATAATCATCAACATTTCAAGAAATAAGGGCTTGAAATAATTCACTCTGTGTATCATGAATCTATTTAATATCTGGGTTTCAACCTCTGAAACAATTGACTTTTTGAGATGTACCTGTTTATCTAAGGGGAGATCCTGTTTTGCTGCCCTGACTCTGGTGAGGTAATCATCAGAGTGCAGGACCAGGTGTGTGTGTGTGTGTGTGTGTGTGTGTGTGTGTGTGTGTGTGTGTGTGTGTGTGTGTGTGTGTGTGTGCTGCCTGATTGCCCCGATTTGGTGCAGCTGGGGGAAGCTTACATATACTCCTCAGCTCCAGCTCTCAGTGCTGACTCATTGACTCACCTTCAGAGCCAGTGAGAGGTTGCTTGAGCTTCTTGTGTTCTTTGTGTGCCTGAGTCTCTCAGAGTTTTCCGAGCTTTCTAGTGATTCCAGTATACCCAAGCATCTAGTAGTCTCTGGGCAGCTTCTAGCCCAGCTCCTTCTGTTAGCCTTCTTCTGGCTACCTTTAGCATTTTCTTTCTCAGGAGGGTATCCTGCTTTGTTTCTGTTCAGCTGCTTGGCAGTGGTGGTTTTGTTCCTTATTTTCCCCTTTGTCCCATCCTTTTGATCCTAGAGATCTTCGTGGCTATCCCTTTGGGATAGCTTTTAGAACCCCTCATTCTTAGTGGTCCGCAATTGTGTCCTACTTTCCCCCTTCCTTCCCTGACAGATCCCTGACAGTTTATGCAAACAGAGTTTATTTAGTGGAGTTTTTTGGTTTGTCAGTTTTCTTTCCTTGCAGTAATATAATTTTCTGATTCAAAATGATAATAAAATATATCATCCTCTTCAATATCGCAATTGATATGAACAACACATACCAGGTGCATGTCAGTCACAGAGGTGAACCTCTGATTTGCAAAATTGTGATCTGGGAGTGCGTACTGTTACTGAAATCAGCAATCCAGGTGGGAGACAGTTTTGTACCAGGCTGTAAACATTTTTGTTTCTGCTGTGAAAACAGTTTGGCTTGATGTATGTGACTTCTGGTACTTTCGAAACTTGCTTCAAGTGGACACTAGACAAACAGCAGATTTTAGAACCTCTGTTAGAAGTTACTGCTTGCTTTTTCTTCAAAAGTTCGACCATTGCTTATCTTCATATATCACTGGAGCTATCTATTGATTAGTGTCAACAACACTGCCACCACGGTTTCCTGTGGTGCTGCACTGTTTGGTCCATATTTGTAAACTCTATGGCAGAAACATGGAGAAAATGAATGTAGAGCATAGACAGAAGGCTTCATTCATATCTGGACATTAGAGCTTAAATTAGCCTTTACACTCAGGCCCTTAGAGGCTATAGATTATTTTTAAATCATTTATTATCCTTAATATAAGTCATAAAAAGCATTCACTTTTTCACCATTTAGAGTGAATGTTTCAAGTTTTCCAGGTGGGTTTCTTTGAGTCAAACATTAAACTCAGCCAATAGCATGCTGACGTTGAGGTGGGTATACCTTCAAAGCTGTAGCTTTACTGAACAGCTTGGAGGGGCTGAGGTGATAGTCAATTAAACATGTATTACTGATTTGTTTGCACATAGAATTTCAAGTTGAAATTTAATTTTTAGTTGAGATGATGCCAACAACAATGAAGTGTTATCACAACAACTTCTGTAATCTTTTTGTCATACTGATATAGAATAGTGTGCCAGAAAAACAAATTAACAAAATCACATCTTACAGTGTGACCCAGCCTGTCCTGTAACTCTGTGCTTCACTTTGTGTCCATTTCACATCTGTTTTCTTCGCTCAGATCTCTAGTTAACACTTTTTGTTTTCCTTTCTTCTGCTGGTGAACAAGTTGCTTACAGATGAATTTGTCTGTCGGATAATCCCGTTTTTGCTATCCTGAATTAGCAGCTGTTGTAAGGGGGCTGTAACCAACCAGGAGACAGTAAATCACAGTATTATTGCTGGGTGATTAGCCAGAAAGAATTCAGAAAGTGATGTCACCACCAGGGTTGTCAAAAATATCGATACTCTGAAAAGTATCGATACTGAAACGCTGTATCCAGATACAATTCCAATTTGCCATGGTATCAATACTATGGTGCAAGCACTTGAGGCGCCTGCTGCACGCCTTTTTAAAACTTTGTCATTTTTTTATCCCCTGGTGTTGAAAATTTTATCGAGTATCAAATATTTTCCTGAGTATTGGTATTGAGTTTGAAATTTCAGTCTGATGACAACCCTAGTGTGAACTCTCTAAACTTTTGGACCTTTTCTGTTTCTCTTCACTTCTGATGTGTTGTTGTTTTCTGTGCCTCCTTCTCTCGCACATTCGTCCTTATCTTCTTTGTCTTTCTCTCCATAAACCCACTTTGCCCCGTGGATGAGGACCATAAGTCTAAGCTGTGTGAGTCATCTCTTTATTGACATCCCAGTGACCCAGAGTGCAGAGCGTGACGTGTCTGCCTGACCCGTTCAGCCACGAGGCAACAGACCGCTACATTATGTGTCAGGCAGAAAACAATTAACCCTCTCTCATAATCGTCCTGCTATCCAGGCCTCTGCCACACAATGAATGTGTGTGTGTGTGTGTGTATGTGTGTGTGAGTGAGTGAGCGTGTGTGATCTCACTGCTGAACATTTCTGGGGATGTGTCTTTCTGAAAAGAAAGAGGCTCCGTGCTGGATGAATGTGAGCACTTGTGGAGTCTAAAAGTGCTCGTCAGTCGCAAAGATGGAGAGCATATTCTTCTAAAGGCTGTTTGTGCTGACTGAGAGACGGGGTGAGCTTTGGATTGGACAGAAAAGGTCTGTTTGCACCTTTCACTGCTCCTAGAACCAAGACTGTCACATTATTTGGCCCTGCTGTCTGCTCCACACGATATATCAGACTTATCACATGTCTGTCAGCCGTAGTGTTCTTAGAAACTCCTGGCTGTTGATGTCACTGTCTGGTGCTCATAGATGCTCCCACACAGAGGACATATAAAAATGAATTCCCTCCCCACTAAAGTGACTTAATCGAAACCACTTGATCCATTCTGTTAAATGAACTCATGACTTAGTAGACAGACAACTTAATACTCCAAAAGTAAAATAAAAATACGGCAGTGTGCCTTTTGAAAATACATGACTATGCAATGACTATTATTGTTTTTTGTGGGTGGGGTGGAGGGGGGAGTTCAGCCATAATGGATAGCTTAGATCAGGGATGTCCAAACTACGGCCCGGGGGCCAATTGTGGCCCGCCATCTATTTTCCAGCGGCCCAAAGCTCTCATCTTACAATGTGTTAGTTTTGTCACTTAAAGTAATCATGTTCTAATTGTTTACATTTATAGTTTCTGTCAAGTGCTCGAAATAAATCTTAATATATCTGGTAACGTTTCACAAAGATTTGGACTGTGCATGGGCAACTTTATAAAGCTAAAGCTCTGTACAATCTGCAAAAACTCAACAACTTTTACAGCTGACATTTAATTGCATTTGGCATGATGCAAAATGTGTTTCATGAGTTGATTAGAATTAAAAAAAAAACACATTAAAGGACCAAAAAACTGAATTGAAGATATGAAATGGTCAAAAAAAGACAAAGTTGAAGCAAAAAATGGTTCAGAATGCAGGATGAGAGGTATTTGGGGTTAAAAATGTTTCTATAACTGTCATATAAACAAATGTGATCAAGTCCAGTTCCTGATCCTGCCATAAAATTCAACATAATTTTCCCAGATTTGATTTTATCTCAACGGTCTGCAATAATAGCACAAGCATGTTTGACGAAACCATTTTTTTTTTTTTTTTTAAAGAAACCACTAAAAAGAAAAAGTTTTCCAGTCCCCGGCCCTTGGTCATTTTCACAGTTTCCAAAACGGCTCTTTTGCTAAAAAGTTTGGACACCCCTGGCTTAGATGAACCATTTATAATTGCGTGTAGTAGGCACCTCTGACCGAAGCAACATACAGCACTGAGCGGTTGGGAATTTGCCATTGCAGATTATGCTAACTATCAGCTATCAGCCCAATACACAGTGTTGATTCAGGCAGGGACTTGAACCAGCAACCCTCTGGTCACCAAGCCAAGTTCCAATGGGCTGAGCTGCTACCGCCTGCTGCGTGAATAAGCGTCATTTAGCATATGTTATGTTAATGCTAGGTGAAATCAGTTAACACAGGCAAAGTGGGAAATTCCAATGGAAAAATCAGTGTTGAAACATGAACTGAAGTGTGAAATGGGAAAGTGGCAGCTCCAGCATTTGTAGCTACTCAATGAATTCAAGTAGAGTTATGTCAAACATAAGGCTTTCTTTATTTTTTAAGTAGCTGTTTCTTCAAAAACAAGTTGGAACTGTAGATTTTAATAACTCAGTAATGTTAACTCACCATCATGTGTCAAGAGAGCTGTTGTGTTTTACCTTGTAGATCTGTGAAAAAGAGGTGGAAAACTTTCATTTCAAAACATACGAAAAACTTCAATGGTTTATGTTGGTCTTGTTTGTTGACTGGCTTAGAGACTGTTTATTTTAGTGTATTTTTTAGGGTTGGGTATGGGAAACTGGTTCCTGTTAGGTATCAAATAGAAATGTCCATCAACATCATTAGCCTTTATTCTTCTTCTTTCTATTTTCTTTAATCTCCTTTTGTCATTACAGAAACAGATTACAATAACTTCTTGTAAACAATACTTGAAACTCAAAAATCCCAAAGTAACATCTCAAAGCATTGCAAGGTAGCCAACTGCGGTCAATAACATACAATAAAACAATATATCGAAGTCACCTGATATCAGATTTTTACTTTTAGAAATAGAAAATTCACTAGGGAATAGGAATAGGAATTGATAGGGGAATCTGTAAAGACTCTTAGAATTGGTATCAATAAAATCGTATCAATACCCATTCCTTGCGTTTTTGGGTTTGTTTTTCAGCTTTACATAATTTACAGCTTAGAAAAAAAAAAAATTCTCTCACTGGCCTTTAAAAAAACACTCACATCAGCCTCTGGTCTCCACTGCTGTCTCCTTAAATGAGCCTTACAGGGACAGCAGTTTTGGAGATGCTCCCTGACCCCAGGTCAGACTTTGAGATGTTGAAAGCTGAGTAAAGACCTCCCTGAAGGATCATTGGGGCTTTGTTTACTCATTCTTTTAATAATAGAACTAATACAGTTTGGGCATTTTCATCCCGCCCTGTGTTCTGGACTTTTAGGGACCATGATCATTTGTTCAGATTCAGGTTTCTCAAATGAAAAGTAAAAGCTAGTCAAACTACTGGAACCAGGATACTTTCACTTCTGTCAGGGAAATTTCCCTTGTTGGACTCACAAAATCTACAATTCCAGTGTGATGAATCAGAGCCTTTAATCATGCAGCATGGAGAGAAGGTTCTCTGTGACGTTCTCTCCAGATGGTGTAATCGTGTGGCCTTATATACAGTCAAGGTTAGAGTAAACAAAATTCCATGGGACAGCCCCCTACAGTGTACAGTTGACTCAATCAACTGTTCCGGCTCAATGAGTATTATTTCTTCTTGATCAATAGATGTCAACTGACTAATCACCTCTTGAATGTGAATCAAAATTCAATGTCTACAGTTCCCCTCATTACAGTAGTAACAAACCAATACACTAGACTCTAACAGCTGTTCAGACCCTACACTTCCCTGAAGGTTCCTTCACTGAGTTCCTTGAGTCAAGCCAGCTTTAAGGATTTGTGATCTGGTCAGTCTCACTTGTAAATTCAGCAGCAGTTTGGATTGAGGCAGAAGTCTGCATGAAGAGAGATTATTTATCCCAGGCTTGTGAAAAAGTCCTGGGTTAAAGCTTGCTGTCGTCTGTAGTGTGAGGAGTGAAAAGACACCAAAGCTTTTAAAGTTCAAGTAAAGGTTTTTAAAGTTCCTGATGTTGTTTAGGATGAAAACTGATCCTGGTGCTCTGTGAGTGACTCTCTGAGGAATCTCTGAGCATACACTGTCTGTTTCTGATGGTAGGGTGTGGACAATTTTATCACCCCTTTTTTTTTTATTGCAGCACATTTAGCTGTGACAACACAGACAGCAATGGCCCAAAACAGGAAGTTAACCTCTCACAGCAGAAGGAAGAGCCTCGTGATTTAGTGTGTTCCACTCTAGAGTCAGAGCTGCATCTCTGTACAGTTGGTGAAGAGTTTTATCAGCAGGATTTTCTGTTAGGTGTTCTTCCTGTGAGGCCAATAAGAGCAGCACAGCCGTGTCCTGTCACAGCTCTGCTGTTGTCTCCCAGCTGGAGCACAGAGGAGTTCAAGTCTGAGCTCTGCTGCTGAGTTCAAACTGGGCAGGTCGCTGTAAACATCGAGGAACGCCAGATGCTCCCTGACCTAAGACTTGATCAGAAACACATGTTTGCTAAGGTGTGTCGCTTTCACACAGCCCTGCTCTCTGTTCTGTCTTCCTTTTTTAAGACACGGCAGAAATAATGCACATAAGCACCCTCAGCATGTTGCTCAAACGGCATAACCACCTCGCTGCTTTATTTTAACACCTGAGTATGGTAGAGGTTGGTTTAGTGCAGTGCAGACACCACTGAAAGTTCTGCTAATAGTTTCTGGTTAGACCTGTGTTTCAGAGCGGCAGAGGCTTTTCCTGTGTGAGTTTAAAAATATGAGTCTTTCACCTCCTCACAGCCAAAGTAGTCAGCTGACTTCTTGGTAATGGAAACCTCTCACTGCTGCTCTCTGTCTGAGGGTTCGGTCAGTTTGACAAACACTAGCGTCAGAGGCATGCCAAGGTGCTCTGTGCAGCTGGCCTCCTGCTCCCACTATCACTCATTTCCCAAAGCAGCTTTTTCCTTTTTCACCATCTGGCAGCACTGTCTTGATTTGGCATTCCTCCGTTTGCAGCTGCGCGGCTGTTTACAGTATTTAGACACGTGCAGCTACAGTGAAAGTGGAAAAACAGCGATAACCTCCTACCTAATCCTGAAAAGGAAAAAGATATCCTGTGGAAGTTCCTCGAATAGAAATGGACGCTGTGGATTTTGCAGACACCTGCACATGTCAGAGCATTAGTCACCATCAGAAATGTGAATGTGGGTTTACAGAGAGCTTACACTGCAAATCTATATGTAGACACACGTCTGAGTTATGCAGAGGTCAGCAGTTGTGGTCCTGTCTTCTTAGATTAACAGCCAATACAATAGAATACAACAGTGACCACAGCAGAGATGTAAGGTTCAGGATTGTGTGCTGAAACAGACGTGTGCAGGAAAAAATGGTAACTGCTAGGGGCAATCGCATAACAGCATTACAGGCGTCCATTAGATGTCTGCTCCTCAACCAGTGTGAGTGAGTGCAGTGAGAATACTTTTTACGCATTTGTTCTGTTGCCATGTGGCATGAATGTAAAGATGATACAAAAGTCGCCTCAGGGTCATACTTGGCCATCTTAAGCACCCTCAGCATCACAACGAGACCACCACACTTTTCTCATGTCCTGTCTCTTGAAGGCCCTCTTTTCAGTCCTGAAGGGAAAACATAGTACTTAGACGAGCGAAGACCAGCTTCCTGAACGTAGAAGACGTCATTACACGCTTAAAGGTGACATCATCTAATGCTACACTGCAAAACCTCAAACTCAGTGAGTGCTTTGGTCTCTTTGTCTTACAGCGTCTTTAAAGACTCAATCTTAGCCACAGTTACCTGACAAGCCCAGACGAATCTCATTTTGAGATACTTTGATCAATAATCAAGACTTGAATATCTTCACTGCTATAAAAAAGAGAAGTTTGGAGAAGTCAAAATTGTAAGGCAGCAAACTTAAGCAAAATTTTGAGTTAAGCTCATTAACTTATCAACTAACCTTTTGAGTTTTTCCTTTGAGTTTGCTGAACTTCCAGTTTTTATTTGTGTTAACTAAACTGGAAGTTGTGCTTGACTCATGTTTTCAGGTTGTTCTGATTTATATCTTAACTTCTATGAACTTATTTTAATTTACAGTTCTTGTTGTAATTTTACATCGTACCAAATTACATTCTTAACTTCTATCAACTAACAGAAAGTTGTCATTACTCATAAATTCTTGTTATAGTAGCTTACTATAAGTACTATACTGTTAGACTTTGATGTCAATTTACAGCAGAATCCCAACAGGTATGTATTTTGGTAAAACAGTGTAATATTGTAATAAGCAATGCATTCTGGGATTTTTAACAATCACCTTTGGTCCCAACGGTTGGATACTTACAGTTATTTACTGTCTTCAGCTGACGATCACTGTCAGAGGACTGCTGCTGTGCTATGTTCACTCCTAACCCACTGTTTTTATGTTGCACTAAACAAAAGCCGTTAAGCTTGTGTGCTGAGGTTCTGCTAAACAGATGGGAGGGGGTAAGGTGCACTGAGAGGTTTTACCCAGAATGCCTGTGTGAATTTTAACCTAACAGTTTTTGTAACTATCAGGCATGAAAATTGCTCGCATTTCGGTGCATTTTGCCATTTTGAAACCAAAATAGGTGACCTACGTGAATCATGGAGATCCGATGAGAAAATAATTATTTTTCTTTTTTTTTGGATGGGGGGTGAACGGGACACACCTAAAATCACGATGGTATACAGTCATTTTGTCAGATATCAGTGTGAGATTGTGTCATTTACTGCCTCAGCCAACGTTTAATGTCTGTTTCTCATCCAAATGCAGGTTGATCGTTAGATGAGATCAACCTGTATTTCAAGTAACAGCAGACTGTGCTCTCTCTTTTCCTGTCAGTGCGCTAAAAACGTCAGATTTTACTGCTGAACACGATTGCAGTACAGGCGGTTTCTCATCCCAATCTTTTTTTAACTTCTGATTTCCAAACAAAAGCCGGGCAAGGTCGTCTAAAATGTTCACTAAAGAGAACCAACTGAACAGTTGAAGGAGAAAAGAGACTGAAAAAAACTCAGACGAGACCACTGAAGTATGATGCAGATAATAATTCACAACATAGCTTATCGACGATCTCTTCTAAAGTGTTTAGCCTCAATAACTTTAACTATAAGCTTAATATAATCATACTTGAGGGCTGTGGGTAAGACAACGCGCGAGACAACTCCTGTAGCGCACATCGAGATACCTTTAATTAACCGTTCATCAACGTAGAAAAAGCGCACATCACCTTGAGCAACCTTAAAGAGGCAGAGCAAGACATGAAATATGAACTTCATTATAGAACTCTGAAATTTGAATTAATGATTTGGTGAAACTTAAAAAAAAGTAGTTAAAATAAGTCTCATCTTACAGTAAAGTTTATTTGAAGGAAAGAATTTGTTGATCTACAGTTACTGTCACTGCTTTTCTTGTAATGATATAGCTGTTATAAGTTAGCGTAATACAGGCTACTGTTAAACTTACACTGATTTAGATCAAACAAATGAACCAAAAGAAACCGTCCAGCTCTGTTTAAAAACTACTATAACCAGAATTTGGCATCAGTTCAGCTGCTTTCCAATTCAATCCAATGACCGTTAAGCTGTTTGTGTTTAAATGTTGAACATACATAGGCCACTGTGTACATCTACCTGAGATACGATCACAAAAAAACTCACTATCATTTCAAATTCATTAAATAAAGTCAAGATCAAACAATGATGTAACATGAATGAACAGAACTGATGCTCATTGTAATGAATTGCAATGACTGGCTAACAACAACTGGCTAAGTTTGCTGGTCTAACTCACAATATACCAAATGTCAACAATTCTTGTTTTTAAGTTAAACTGGAAATACTGTTTCAGGACAAAAAATATGTGAGTTGGTTTTGTTTAACAGTATTGAGATGAGTTCTGCTGATACTATACAATTTCTTAGTCTGTTCTTGTAGAAAACATATTAGCAGCAGGTTTGGTTTGAGGTCAGCTCACTTTCTTTATGAATACAAGAAACATCCTGTCTCCTAGATCTCACTCATTGATCAGTTGATGATCACAACATTGAGCTGCTGTTTATTCTGTTGCCCAGCAGCTGCTCAGATCCCTCCCCTCTTCATCTCTCCTTCTATGGATGTGTTGTAGACAGAGCTGAGTTTCCACACATCTGTACACTGACAGTGATGGCACCAGGAGGTAGTAAAGACCACTTCATGTACTGAGCTGTTCTCTCCTGTTTCACTTCAGTGTAGTCCTCTAGATATCAGACTCATGCAAAGTTGCAATTACAAATCTTTTTGGTATGAATGTGTTCATTTCCTTGATGTGCATTGGAAAAACAAAAAAAAGAAGAAAAAGCCAGATTGGACACCATTTTGCATAAAACACAAAAAATGGGCTCTGTAAAATTGTTGGCACCTTTTCAGATTGTGGGTAAATCATTTGACTTCAAGCAGGTGAAGAAACTCAGCTGTGGCAAGTGACAGGTGCTGGTATTTGAACTATCCTGCATTGCATTCTTTTGTCAATTTTTCTCTTCTGTCCTCATCCAGAGAGGTTAGCCACAGTTCTATTGGTTATAAACTTTGTGATTATATTATGCACAGTAGACAAAGGAACTTCAAGATCTGTGGAGATGGTCTTGTATCCTTGAGAATGTTCATTTTTTTCAACAATTTTGCGTCTTGAGTCCTCAGACACTCCTCAGCTCTTCTGTCTCTTCTCACTGCTTGGTGTGGCACAGAAAAGCACGCAACACAAAGGTCAAGTCAATTTTATACATTCAAACTGGCGTCCGGTGTGATTTCTATACCAGCACCTGTTACTCACCACAGCTGAGTTTAAACAAGCATCACTTGCTTATAATTAAATGATTTACCGGACAATTTTGTCCAGCCCAGTTTTTGTGTTTTGTGTAAAATTGTGTCCATTTTCATTTTTTTCTTCTCCTTCTTGTTTTTCCAATGCACATCAAGGAAATTAAGACATTCATGCCAAAAACGCGCTTTGAAATAAAATGTATTTATTATTGTATTATTATTATTAAAACATTTATAAATGCAACAAATCCTGGGAGAAATTGTGTACTCCAGGGGTGCCAGTACTTTAATCCATGACTGTATGCCCCTGTTGTTTTGAAGAGGCGACTGTAAAAGCAGAGGTGGTAGTAACATGCTACAATTACTCAGTTACATTTACTGAAGAAACTTTTTAGAAAAGTTGTACTTCACAGACTAGTTTCAATGCAACATACTTGTACTGGTTCATTTTTGCTGCTTTACTCCATTACATTGAGTTATAGTGCACTTGCTGCTTTTATTTTTATCTATCACTACTTGCACAACCTTTGTGTTTTGGTTTTTCAGAGAGAGCTCTGTCTTGGGCGCTGTCACATGACTCTGTTTCACCAATCCAATTTAACCACTAATGACGTTTGACTCCATTTCACCAATTTAACACAGCCAGGCAGTCACACACACACAAACACACACACACACACACACACACACACACACACACACACACACACACACACACACACAATGTGTATGGACAAAGCGCTGTACTCACAGGCTGCCTTGTTTCTGTTTGTCTCTTGCCTTTGTCAGCTGAGCCAATGGTGCTGTTTCACGAGAAACAACAAAAAGTGATTTAGACGATTGTTTTTGGCTGAATTTGCCTTGATTTATGTTACAACTACTTAATCTTACTTAAGCCATTATTTGGATGACTAATTTTTACTTTACTTGAACTTGAGTCATATTTTTCTCAAGTAACTACTTTTTACTTGAGTACAGTTTTTGGCCTCTCTACCCACCCCTGATAACAGTCAATCACAAGTTTTGTATTCACTAATAACAGTTGTGCCTTTATCCAACTACCATCAGGTAAAATGTGGGCTACATTCTGAGACAAGCAGTCCTACAATCTGGGCACTTCATAGTGAACTCTTGATGTGGGTGCATCTACAAAGTGCAAAAATCAAAACCAAAACATTCAAGAACTACAGCCCAAATCTGTTTTGTTTTTCCGTTACTGCTCTGCTGTTGGTTAGCTCTCTAGAGCCCAGTGCAGCACAGATGCTAGGATTTGCATATTAATTTTCAATTTGCTGCAGATTTGAAACTAGATGAGACGGATGGATTATTCTTTGTGCATATAAAGTGACACGTACAACATATTCTAGAGCACTTTCCTTCTACCAATGTATTTGCATAAATCTAGTATAAAGAGTAATCAACAAAAATGTTGCAATCCAGACCTCAGCTGTTCACACTACTTCAATACACGTAATCACTGTTTTTTATATTTACACTTTTGAGAGACACAGTCATGACATTTCTGTATTCTGAAAAATTGGAGTAACAATTTCTTTTTTATGGTTTATGCACTTTTAAGCAGTTTTTTTATTCAGTCTGGACATATAAGTCTCTATGTTTCATTTAAGTTTGGGATAATAGGGTTGTATTGATGTACAGCAAAAGTCGATGTGCAGGAAAAATGGCACTACAGCATGTAAAACTGTAATGTTCTGCTCTTGCAGACTTGGTATGGTAAGTTGTAAAGGGTTAAACTTCATCTGTTAGCACAGAAAGAGATGCTCGGACTGCATTTTGAGCTCACATCCACACTCCCTGATTTAAAAAGAAGTCTGTCTTTTACTCAGGTTTTTATACCCCTGCTCATTTGTTTTGGGTGCATCAGTTTATTTGACTAACAAAGCTTTAAGCTCCATGTTTACTGTACTTTACTTTTCACACCTAAAAGTCAAAACAAATCAAATGTCATCGTACAAAGTCTGGCAAAAACTGTTGTATTTGACACAGTGTTAGCTCAGTCTGTCTGTCTGGCTTTTTTTCAGTGTAATTTTCTTCTTCTGTTCCAGGGTGTGAAAGAGAACTCAACCCAGTGTAAAGAGAATCCAAAGTTCCTGGGTAAGGCTGGCTGGGTGAAGAAGGGCCAAGGCCGACTGCTGGCCAGCTACAAGGAGCGCTTCATCCACGTGGAGAAGACTGAGATATTGGTGTATGAAAATGAGGTAAGTTGATGTTCCTCTGTCCTGAAGCACTGCCTCAGAGGTGCACCAGTGCATCCATATAGAGACAGAGAAAAAGATGAATACAGGGTAGCTCTCCCTGAGGATACGATGTAGCTCAGTGATCAGGGCCAGTCTGATCACTTTGGGGCCCCCAGCAGCTTCATTTTATGACCTTGCTTTGCAGTGGGTGGTAGAGTAATGCCATCTTGAACTAGGAACTGCATGTAACCACATTCCTATTTCACAGCTTAAGCAATTAAAGTGTATTTTCTTGATATAGCAGAGAAATTAAAAATTCTACAAATGATTGTCATTTGAGTTTACATTTATTCAACACAGCAAGATAATAACATACTCCACAACAAATCAATGCAACAAAATTATAATTTGAATGAACAGTTATCAACCAAAAGAGCAAATGAAAGGTACATTAGTGAAATTTATACAAACATCTGAAAAAAAATGTTAAAATTGAAAGAAAGATGTATCTGTGTGGTCCAAACACCTCAACTGAGACAAACAGATTTTGTCAACTGCATCACTGGAACCATCCACAGAGATGGAGATCATGTTTGACATGCTGATGATAGGCCTGACTTTAAAAAAACACCGTTGTGATGAGTTGATTTCTTAGTGAAATGTCTTAGTTGTTAAATGTGTTTGAATTAACCTAATCAGTGAACTTTCATCACACTTAAGATCAAATATATATTACTAATTTAGCATTGACAATGTCATCTTTAAAGGGACTGTGAGGACTTTCTAAGTGATCTTGGAAAATGTCTGATCATAATCCCCAGTTTAAAATGAGATTATCATAAGTTATTTTTAAACGCTAATTCCTAGCTCCCTGATTTGAACTGGTCGGGTCAGTATGGACCAGATTGGTTTGCTGCACGCCAAAGTCTCTATGACAACGCCAATCTTTGTTTTTCTCTGCTGAAAAAGTTTCTTTGATTTATTTAGACAGAACAGTGAATACTAGAGCTGGACTATCTGACAGAAAGAGGACAGAAGAGCAGAAGAAAGCTAAACAGGAGAGTGATGAAGCATGGGCTAAGGGCTCAAACAGTAGCTAAAGGCGAAAACAAGAGCCAAAGGCGTAAACACAAGCTAAAGGCTAAAACAAAAGCTAAGGGCTGAAACATGGACTGAAAGCTAACCCATGGGCTCGAGGCTAAAACAGAGGCTGAAGACTAAGGCTGTTTTGTCTAAGGGGTTGTTTATGTTTTTCTTGTTCTTTGTGTTGCAGGACCTACAGAACTGCTTGGAGAGGCTGGACCTGGAGAACTACGACAAATGTCACGAGTTAAAAAGCCCCTTCAAGAAAAAGCACAGACTGATACTGATCCGATCCCCTAAGAGTGCGAACAAGGTGAGCTGACGGAGGCATTGTTTGATAATGTCTGTTTTAATGTCAGTCATAGAAATCTGTCACATCTCATCAACCTGACAAGATGAGTCAAACAAGTGTTACATTTAGGAATCCTCTTTCAGAAGAATAATGACATTGTAAGACCATCAATCTTGGTTTATTTGCTTGTGTTGGTCGTGTGAAGTTAGTGCAGTTGGTGTTAACTGCCATTCACCACATCGGTTTCTCCTTATTGTATTTATTCAGTAAACAAAGGCTTGGAGCAATAAAAAAGAACACAAGAGAGAGGAGCAGATAGTGACATATAGGCAGTCACTCATAGAGGCAGTCCACAAGCATTGGGGCCAACCTCAATGAGGAAGTGACAACAAGGCACCGCAGCCCACAACAGAGAGTGTGCTGAATGACAGCCTCTGCTGAAAATACAGCTAATGTTCTGTGTGTGTGTGTGTGTGTGTGTGTGTGTGTGTGTGTGTGTGTGTGTGTGTGTGTGTGTAGCAGATCTGTGGGCAGACAGCAACAGACTGTTCAATAAATAGACTCTGTATAGGGGCTCTACTCTACCTGTTTGGTGTGTTTGTAAGTGAGGACTGCTCACCTGTATTGGCACACTTGGGCCTTCTCATGTCACTTTTTCAACCAAGTGTGTACACTGACCAGGCTGTTACTCAGTGCACACTCGGGATCAGTTTTGGATAAACTTGTCACTCTCACATGCTCTCTGTCTGTCTGTCTGTGGGTGTCATGGTGACATTGACGGTTTCCCTTTTTTAACACAGACATCTGCACAAGGCCATAAAAGGCGCAATACTGCTGCACTGCTAAAATTTCAGTTCCTGTTGAAAAGCTTCTGATGTTTCTTCTTCATCCCATTAGCATACATATCTGTTAACTCAGAGGGGGGCATTCAGTTGATAATTACCTAAAACATGTCCCACTCTCTCAACCTGACTGTGTTACTTTCTAATTCCAGTCCCTTCAACCTGTAAAACCCAACCCCATACCCTTCCTTCTTTTTTCTGCTGTGACAGTGAGGCTGAGTAAAGGCACATAGTAAGTGGTACCATTGTATGGTTTTATCAAAATCAGAATGTTGTGACACTATTTTTGGCGTTATAGGCTTCACTAGATAGGACAGCAGGAGAAAACTAGCAAATGTGGAGGCTAGAGAAAGGAAGACAAGCATCATACGTTCATGGCTGAGGATGGTAGTGGCATCTGCTATGACGAGGACTAAGGCCTCATTGAGCTGATATATTTGACTATTCAATGTATAAGATANTACTTTATATGTTTACCACAGCATATGCTGTTTGAAGTTGAGGGAAATGTGCCACCATAGCTCAGGAGTTTTTTGTAAGTAACATTTTCAGTCTAATCATGTGAATGTTGGAGAGCATTATGGTTATTGATGATATATGATATATTAGGCTCTCACTAACACACTCACAGTCAGAAGTTATCAGTGATCCTTTCAAAGTAAATCATGAACTTTGTTTAAGCCCGTTTGCTTTGCTAAAATCTTTGGACTATATTTAATTTGACATTTAGAGAACATAAGAGACTTTTGTAACATTAGACATTTTGTACTTTTGACATAATTTGCTACTGCAAAAATAAACAAAGGGAAACTACCACTTCTTTGTGTCTTTACTGTGTCTTTACTTTTCTTTGTGTAGTGTGTGTGTGTGTGTGTGTGTGTGTGTGTGTGTGTGTGTGTGTGTGTGTGTGTGTGTGTGTGTGTGTGGCTGTCCTTCTACAGTAAAAACTTGTTCATCAGATGATTGGTTACTTATGTCTGAGCCTTTTAAAAGAGTTTCGCTGTAAAGTATTTGTTAAGAAGCTCATTTCTGCAAGTTCAAAGCATAAAAATGAAAAACTGCCTTTGTTGAGAATGTTTTGCAGCCCATTTTAAGTCCAAACTTTGGAATAATAAGTCAGAATTTTGGGATAAAAAGTTGAAATTTTAAAGTGAAAAATCAAAATTTTGAGATAGGGTCACAATTTTGAGATAAAAAAAAACAGTCAAAATATTTTGTTAAATGTCTACGACGGAGTTTAAGGGCCACATTAAGAGTTTTTATTTTTTCTTCATATTTTACTACGAGATTAAAGTCGAAATTAATTATTTTACTATGAGAATAAAGTCGAAGTAAAGTCGAATCCAAATTAGGTAAGGCTAGATTAAATTGGAAGAAGAAAAATAAGAATGAAACTGGATGAGAATGCTGCAGCTAGCAGGTAAGATTAAATGTTTATTTAAATGTTCTGCTCACTGAGCAAACCCAGTTTTTCAGTAGTCTACACACTTTATTCTCGCAGTAAATTACATCATTATTTTCCACTTTAAACTCGTTGTAAAATAATTAATTTTGACTTTATTCCCGTAGTAAAGTACTTAATTTTGATCTTAATCTTGTAGTAAAATAAGTAATTTCAACTTTATTCTCATAGTGAAATAAGTAATTTTGACTTTATTCTTGTAGTAAAATAATTAATTTCGACTTTATTCTTGTCGTAAAATATGACGTTTAAAAAAAAATCTTTATGTGGCCCTTAAACTCCGTCGTAGACATTTAACAAAATAAAAAAATAAAAAATAAAAAAAGTCAAAACTTTTAATTAAGATGTCAAAATTTGGACTTTTTTTCCTTATGAATTTAATTTTTTATTTTACAAAATTTGATTTTATATTGGCAAAAAGAAAAAAACAAACAAACCTCAAAGCCAGCTTTTAATTTTTGCATAAATAACTCGTGGAATCAGCCTCTCTACATATGGGCTTCTACTCTCTGGGCAAAAAATTGTTTAAAAATATATGTCGAAAATGAGTGTGTATTTTTCTTTTGTTCATTGCTGTGAAAAATTAGAACTGCAAAAAGCACGTGCTGTAAAAATCTGAAACAAAAGTATCCAATGTCTTGTACTCAGTTACATCAAAAAATACACTAATGTGTAAATTTCTTACTTTATGTAGTTTTTCAATGGCTGTGTAAATAGTTTGTGCTCTCTTGAGTGTTTTCAAATAGTATCCCCAAGATCTGACTTTTTTTTTGTATGTGAAAACACCTCCAGAGTAAACTTTCTTCATGAATACATGAAAAAGTCATTTGATTATACATAAACAATGGTGTCAGAACTTTTCATCTTGATGACTCAGACACTTTCATTCACATAAGTAGTTGTTTTTGAGGCATGAACTATCTGCTTTTAGCAAGTGACATGATTCTGCAGGTTATCAGCGAGGTTTTGCAGTTTGCACTAATTGTTTTAGAGATGGACTGTTTTGCAATTGTTTATAGTGATGTGAGAAATGCACCAATACTGAGAAAAACTGAAATAGAAAAATAACCATTTTATTTTGAAGGGTAACGCGGAAGTACGCCCTCTCTGATTAAATTTCTCAGCTTATCTATTTGGTCCAGTCTCCACAGAAAGCAGCTGTGGATGTGACGCGGGTCCAGTCTACCGTGCTTCACTGGGACTTAAAGCAGCATGAGAGCGGGAGCAGAGGGGAGAGAGTGAAGAGCTGAAGAGCTGAAGGATGGAGGACGACCTGGTGTCAGAGGATGATATCTGTGAGTATCAGACCCAGACTCAGACCCAGACTCAGACAGCAGCTGTGGGTTCACATCTGGCAGCAGCAGCAGCAGCAGCAGGATGTCCGTGTGGAGCTCAGAGCGGGGAAAGGCGGCTCATAGTCCGGATCCCAGCTCTGCACTGAACCACAGTACAGTACCTTCACTACAGAGAGCTTAGGGCTGAGAAAGCTTTCAGCTAGACACTGCTCGTTATTTATCTCCAGATTTCCGCTCAGCTTAAAACCTCTATCTTCGCCTCTGTTGTTGAATAGTGAAGTTCCTTCATGTCTGACAGACACTTTCAGCAGGAAGGTGAGCTGGACGTAAGTGGAAAGGCGTGACGTGCGCGTCTGTCACAGACTTATTATTGATGAAATCATGATCCGTCTAAATAAACAAAGACACGGTCAAAGAACACCATACTTGGTTGGAAGTCCTTTTAATGAACTCCTGCCTCAGTGTGGCGTCATGGAGGAGATGAGTCTGGAGTTGTGTTCAGGTCTCATTAAGCTCAGGTAGCTTTACAGCAGCCTTCAGCTCCTCTGTCTTATTTGCTCTGGAGTCTCTCTGATGGATTCTGATGGAAAAAAATGTACATGTAAATACTAGCTTCTCATAGATTAGAATGCATTTAACACAAATACAAAAATAATTATTATATTTGCGATAATAACATTCATTATGATCTAATCTATATTGAAATATTTTTATATAATCATTTTTACATCTTGTATTTATACTCTATATACCTATGCTGCTGTTTGCTGCTGCAACACTTTACATTTCTCCACTGTGGGTCAAATATAGGATTACCTTAATTTAGCTTATTTAACCTCATCTTTTATGAGTGTTGTGAGAGATTGCAAAATTTTACCACCATAGAAATAGCCCAAATCTCCTCTTGATAATGTCTACTGATAAGCTGTAAACCTGAGCCAACATACGACCACTGAATGGTCAATTAACCACTGCTTTTTCAAAAGAAGGCATTCAGTGAATGATAATCAAGGCCCCTGAAGAATTTAATCGTCTGTCCACATCCAGACAGACGTATCCTCTCTACTGTCTCATGGTTACAAGGCTAGCAGCTGGAGTGCTCATGCTGCAAAGTTTTTCATTTTTATTTCAACAGCAAACACACCTTCAAACTAGAAAAGCAATTTCTGAAGAAATTGCGCTGTGAATGCAGAAGCTGAAGCAGCTTGCGCTGAACTGCTACTGCAGAATCCTGAATATGCTGAATGACAGAATTTATCTGAACATGGTTGAATGAATCTTGAAAAAGCTTGCGCTGAACTGCTGAATGCAAAATGTTGAAGGAGAACTCACGAACATGAACATGAAGACTTGGCTGAAAGGATGTGAAATAATGTCCAAAATGAAAAAATGAATGGGTGAATTGAAGAATAAATGGGAAAAAAAGGAAATCGATGAATCATAATGAAAGAATTTTTTATCCCTAGAAGTTGTGTGGGAATTATCAGAATTATCAGATGTTTGAGACAGTGGAGTGTGTGTGTGTGTGTGTGTGTGTGTGTGTGTGTTTGTTTGTGTGTGTTTGTGTGTGTATATGGTTAATGTGCTGATGTGTGTGTTGTATGTGTGAGAGAGAAAGAGAGTGTGTCTCTGTATGTGTGTGTGTGTGTGTGTGTGTGGGTATATGTTTGGTGTGCTGGTGTTCTGTGTTGGTCAGTGATGCAGAGAAACAATCACTTGAGTATCTTTCTTCATCAGTGTTTTGATCTGTAGGTATAAACAGGTGTGTCAGATCACAGGTCTCCATGGTAACCTGCTCGTTAGGCTGTTTGAAGCTGCAGCTGTTTGATTTAACTGACAGACAGTTGATGAGGAGCTGGATTTGAGGAGTTGGACAGGGTGTGAATCTCCTTTAGTTTAGCAAAATCCTTAAGAGCTAGCAGAAAAACAAAACTTCCATGAGATTCCCAAGGCTTAGCAGTTTCTATTGATGTAAATTTCATGTCTGTGGAGCCACAGGTTTTACCAGAAATTTAAGTTAAAAAAGTGTTACTTTTTCTTTATCTCTCAGAAAGTCCCTTGAGATTTAACATTAGAGCAGATGGGGGCATTTGTCAGGTTTGCCCGACTGTTGGTGATCTACAAAGTTTGTTCTCTGTCCTTTTGGTGTCAAGTGTCCTTAATCAGAAGCAGAACAAGATTACCTACGTTTTGAGCCCAAATTTGTGTATGTGGAGTGGAATTTGTATGATATATGATATATCGTGATATATATAGTTATATGATATAAAGTTACTTTGTTATAAAATGTTAGATGAGCTGTTTTTTTGGAAATAAGTGAAACTTAATACAAATTGTTTTTTGATAACTTTGCATGTCCTGTGGGCATCAGTCATTGGTTTTGGGAAAAAAAGAACATTCCTTAGACAGCATCATTTTTGGATGTTATTCTCTCTCCTTACTCCGGCTCACTTGTTTCCTCTTCCATACTCTCTGTATTGCATGTTTTCTCTTCCTGTCTCTTTCTCTAAAACTATGATTTGACCACACAAGGATCCCCAAACTGGTCTATGATGTTAAAGCCTGAGGTCTGCTCACAGCTCTTTGTCCTTCTGCCAATCAGAGGGGAGTCTTAATGAGATGACTAGCTGGAATGATGTCTTTCAGATGGAGGCTGAAAAAGGACTTTTCTAAAACACCAGGGAGAGAAAAATGGAGAACTTATGAGCTGTTAATCATGGATAGATACTATGGGGTAGTGCTTCTTTAGATATAAACTATTCAGTCACATAGTGTTATACACCATCACAGTGAGACAAAGAGGGCAGAAAACTTTCAGTTTTTGTCGCTGGCCTCAGTGCATACTTGTGAATGTCTGTCTGTCCTGATAGTGCTGGTGTCGGAGAAGGAGCTCCACGATGCTGCAAAGAGGACCGACTCAGAGAAACTGAAAGAACTGATCAGAAAGGGTGTGGATGTCAAGGCCAAGAACAAAGTAAGTTTCTGTCTCTGTCCTTTATTCAAGAAAGCATTCATCTGCAACCCAATGCCTCATGAGCTGTTTGCATCTTTTCTTTAAGAAATCATGTGTGAGTTATGCCTTTCTTTGTTCAGTGTTCTTATGGAATTGCTGCTGCCATTTGAACATCCACAGTTGTTTTTTTGTTACTGACTGTTTGGGCTGAAACTACAGAATTTGTTCAGAAACTGCCTCCAATGTTTGGTGTATGTGTATGTCATGTGTGTCCCTTTTTCATTCTGTGCAGATCGATAGGAAAGCTCTTCACTGGGCGGCTGGAGCTGGGAACGAACAGGCTCTGCGTCTCCTGCTGGAACATGACACTGATGTTGACGAGAAGGACTCTGTATGTGCACAGGGCAGTTGAAAATCCAACCAAAGTTTATACAAATGGAAGATATGATATTGTAAATTAGGGTAAAATAGTATAAACTTTATGCTGGATAAAAGAAAACCTCCTTTTTCTAAGACAGATTTCTGAAAAAAGGCTGTTTGAAGACAAAATATTGTTAAATTGCAATGAACATTTTATTTGAAAGTTCTGATAAAACATTGATAAAATGCAAGGTAAACCAAGGCAGGCTTTTGTTCGTAACAGTTTAGTGTATTGCATGCAACAGCGTGGGGGAGTCCAAGTTGATTTGATTTTCTGTACAGCACCAGATCACAGCAGAAGTAATTTAAGGTTACATCTCTTACAGATCGGGTCGATACCTTAAATGGCAAACCTCAAATACTTTAAATAAAATACCTTATTTCATTTGAATGGACTATGAGGACTTTCCGAGTGAATTTGAAAAAGTCTCATATCTGGATACACGACTGATTGTAATCCACAATTTAAAATGACATTATCAGTGCTAGAATAGGTTGTTAAAAAAAAATGCTAAAATGCAATATCTAAGCTTTCTGGTCAGGTCAGTTGATCTGCTGCACGCCAAAGACCCCATGACAACAGTAGCAGACTGACTAATTTTAGCAGTGAGAAAAGAAATCTTTGTTTTCCCTGCTGGGAACAATTTCTGTGATTTATTTATTCAGTAGTTCTAGTGGAAACAGGAGCTGGACTATCTGACAGAAAAGGGACAGAAGGAAGCTGACTGGTAGTGTAATAGAGGGCAGGCTCAAGGCTAAAACACAAGTTATTCTGTTTGTGATAATGTTCATTTAACCCACATGCAGATCACTCCAGTTGTTCTGCAGTGATCTATTCAAACCTGAGAGTCTATCAATAAAATGAAGAGCCAGGTTACGTTTGCTCTGCTTGGTGAGGCAGAAGTTGGTAGATCAACACTGGAAGGACAGGATTCACTAACGTTACACAACATGTCTCAGAGCACTGGACTGTGAGCAGCACTAAATCTGGCTACTAAACTACGGTAAAATCTGAGTTCATAAAGATTGCTTCCCTTGCAACACAGAGTGCATAAATAACAATAGCCTATAGTTATCTAAATGTAAGTTGGAACCACACCAAGATCAAACATTTACAGAACTTTCTCTTTGGTAAACCTAACAAAGCCTTATGTGAAAGCAATCGTTGTCACATTTCAAACAGCAGAGCTACGTAATTGTTGATGAACACATTACCTTGTCATATTCTATTCAGTAAAAAGCTGTTTTGACTGAAGAAAAGGAGTGTTGAAAGTAAGATCGGATCTCTATTCATCTCTCAAACAAATCTACGAGCCACAGCAGTTTGCATTAGCCCTATGACAGAAAGGAGTCTCTGCAATCCACTTCATATTGATTCTCCCCTCACTGTAACTGACCAGATAGCCTGAAGGTATTTATCTTATTTACATGACGGGATGTTATTTCTGTCTCTGTATGTCAGCGCACCCACACTCTCCCCTTCTCTCTGTATCATGTGAGGCAGTCGTACTCCATTATGTTCACAGATACACAACCCTGAGTGCACACACACACACACACACACACACACACAAACACAAAGACAAGAACACTCCTTGTGGTGAAAAGACAGCAGGAAAAAATACTATCACAACCATCACAAGTCACAGAGACACCCCCACTACCACCATTTTATATGTTACTCGTCACTGTAGGGAGGTTTCGTGAAGTGAGAAGTGAGAGTGGGAATAGTGGAGAAGGTAGCACAACTGTTCAAAGCCCAGTCCCTGCAAATGAGACACCTCCACTTTTTCAAAGTGGATTTCCTAATAAAATGCTCTTTAATATTCAGAACAATACAGTAATAATGACATAATGACATTATGAAGACAGCAATTAAGCATTTAATGATCCATTAAACAACCAAAATACTCCACAAGTCTGATGTGATAAAAAGTAAGAGGAGATGGGTTCATTCACATATCCACAGAAAGTTAAGTTTATCGTTATTATTATTATTAGTCATAATAATAATAATAATAATAATAATAATAATAATAATAATAATGATAATAATAGTGATAATAATAATAATAATAAAATTTATTTGCATAGCACCTTTCATAGAGAAAGCTTACAAAGTGCTTTACAGGATTCCAAACAACAGAGATTGTTGCATAAAAAAACAAACATTTCAACCATGAGCAATATATTGTAGAAAACCCATCCATCCATCCATTTCCTTAACTGTCAGGGATTAAATAGCTTGCTGAATAAGGAAATAAAAAGTTAAAATGAGAAAAAGAAAGACAAAAAACAACCAATGAAAATAAGTGAAAAACACTTGTTTTCTATCTTATCAGATATTACTGATCATTGATTGTTAGCGTTTTAACTATTGGTAAAGCAAAACACAAAATTTAAAGCCCTAACTGGAGAGGTGACAGTGACATCACCAGTTAAATGTGACTAATAATCTGAGTAGTTTTTTTGACGAATACTCTGTACTTTTACTTGAGTATTTTATTAACACCAGTACTTTTACTTGTGATTAGTAATATTAGTTAGTAATATTTTAGCATTGTAACAGTACTTGTACTTCAGTACTGATTTTCAGTACTCTTTCCACCAGTGCGATGAGATGGGTGAAAAACAGTCCAGTATCGGTAGACCTTTGGGACAGGCTATGGGAAGGTCTGAAGAGAGGGGTCATACCAGCTCTAACACTGGCTGCTCTGCTAACAAAAAATGATAAAAATTTGTTAGCAGTCACTGTCAGAGGAGATAGGGAGAACAGAGGGCTGAGGGGGTCACAAGGTTATTTTATGGTATTGAAAACAACTTTAGGGTTCCTTTTATTGGAGGAGATAAGGTCCACCAAAGTAAGTCATACGGGCAGCTTTGACCATGGAGGTGTATTCTGTTAAAAGTTCCTTAAAATGAATACGGTGGACTTGGGGCCTGGTGGACTTCCATAGACTTACAGCACTTCGATATTTATGCCTCAGAGATCGAACATTATCATTGATCCCAGGGGGTGGAGCTGACAGAAACAACATTACAACATTTTATGGGAGCAATTTTGTCTAGGATGACAGAGCAATGTGAGTTGAAAGAATGAACAAGAGAATTCACATGTCCTTCGCTGATGGAACGAGGCTGCAAACACATATCTGGAGCAAAAGCAAATTTGCTGAGAGTTCATTTAACATGCGATAAGTGTTAAAGGATACCTTAAAGTAAATGCAGTAGTGATCAGTCACAGGCTGCTACTCAGAGCCAGTGATGCTCAGGTTTAACCCATGTGTAAAAACCAAGTCTGTGGTGTTGCCCTTAATATGAGTTGGGCCCTTGATATGTGGGGTAAAATTGAAAGAATCAATGACCTTAAAAAAGTTTAAACCAAAGGTGCATGAGATATCATTAACTGGCACATTAAAATCACCAAGGGGGATAATTTTCTCAAATTTGATTATAGATGCAAGAAAATCACTGAAAAAGAACCATTAAAACCAAGAGGCCAGTAAATCAGAACACAATAAAATGGGTTAGCATGCCCAACCTTAGTCACTAGGAGTTCAATTGTGGTGCTCACCCTGCCGGCAGAAAGACAGCCCTTATACACCACAGTATTTTGTACTTCAAACTCACATCAAACATGTTTTAACTCCACTGATATGAAATGTCAGAGAAAGTTTCTGAACTGGAGCAGCATCCAATCAGTGGCTGTCATCCTGTGTGGGGGTGTGTCTGTCAGTGAAAGAAATTCCGCAAGGCCAGCTCTCATGTTCCCTCTATCACTCCTCCGATCAGTCTCCTCCTTCCTCTCTCCTCCGAGCATATCAAGGTAAATGGGACAGCCTTCGATATGGCGGCTCTGGTACTCGTGGTGTCGTGAAGGAGAGAGGGCAGAGGGGACATCATTTTGGGCAAATGAGATGCACCCAAGGTGTGCAAAATTATGAGCTACTCTGAACGCTGTTTTTTTATGTCATTTACACCTGCCTCAATATCCAAGGTGGAGACAGAGCTGCACTGGTCGCTCAAGTGCAGTTCTGTCGATTTAATGACAGAAAGTCCTGCCACCACGTTCTGCTACATGCCCAACCAGGGATGGGCCAATCACAATCACAGAGGGGGTGTGCTATATCTGGGAGTGCGTACCTGACCACCTTGGTGAAAGATAAGCTTTCAGCTAAGGAAAACACTGCATGAACCCTGGTCAGTTGGTGGATACAAATTTGGCTGTCTAACTTTTGAATTGAAGAATTTAATCACTCGATTGCTTCTGGAACAAACAAGTTTTGATAAGGTGTGTTATGACTTGCGACTGAAGTCTAAAGTGCAGACCTGAGGTAACCTCATGTCGGTTATGAAGACTCAGGAGCTTCTTTGACAGTAGATACAGCTCACTGGAGTCTAACTTTGAACTGTTGTGGTTTGACAGTTTGGGATGAACCCCCTGCTGCTGGCCTCCTGGTTTGGTCACCTGAAGATCCTGCAGGTCCTGGTGTCGTGTGGAGCCAAGCTCAGCAGCCAAAACAAAGTGAGATGATCTGCTTCACCTCATCATAGAGACACACTGAAGGCTCACTCACTGACTGAGAGTGTGTGTGTGTGTGTGTGTGTGTGTGTGTTTGTGTGTGTGTGTGCGTGTGTGTAGGACGGTCTAAGTATGCTGCACTGTGCAGCTCAGCGAGGCCACATCAGTGTTCTGGAGTTCATTATGGAGGATCTGGAGGACGTTCGTCTGGACCAAGTTGATAATGTGACTTTGTTTGGCATGAATTTAATGGTGTTTGAATTTGATCAAAGCTTTTTGCTGTGTATACAAATCATTTTCCTAACATGATGTTTTGAGTGATGAGATATATCAAAGACGTCCTTACACGTCAGTGAATCAGCATGCGCCCTGAGTCCAAGACCCTGTTTACACGTGAACGGTTTCCAGGTGAAACACAAAAGTTTTGTCCCGTTTACACAGAAATGGCGTTTTTGCCAACCTAAAATGCAAACTTTTGAAAACACTCTACAGAGTGGAAATTTTAGGAAAATGATGTTTTCACTGTCTCTGTGTAAACACGAAGCCGGGGTTTTCCCTGGATTCTGACATTGCGTTCGGCTCTCATGTGCAATAATCCTCCACTGTGCCATGCATGATCCAAAAAACAACAGAGACCTACCATTTCGTTCTTCTGCTGCTGAACCTACTGACCGTCTTCTACCAAAACCAGGCATGAAATCGTGGAGATTTGATGAGAGAATAGTTCTTTTTTTTTTTTTTTTGGACACGGGGGACAGGACACACACAGAAACACACAATCACATCATGCCCATACAATAGTACAGTGTCATTTTGTCAGTCATCAGTGTGAGATTGTGTCATTTACTGCCTTCGCCAAGGTTTCATGTCTTTCTCCACGCGCAAATGCGTATGCGTATGACATCAACCTGCAGGTTAATTAACAGCAGACTGCTCTCTCTCTCTCTCTTTTCCCATCATTGCGCAAAAAGACATCAGATATTACAACTGAACACCACTGCAAAGCAGGCAGTTTCTTGTTCTAATATTTTTTTAAACCTCTGGTTTCCAAACAAAAGCAAGGGCAAGGTCGTCCAAAATGTTCACAAAAGAGAAACAATGCAACAGTTGAAGGAGACAAGGCTGGAAAAAAAAACTCAGATGAGACCGCTGGAGTTTTCTGAGATATGATGCAGATAATAATGCACAATGTAGTTTATCAACGATATCTTATAAGCTGTATAACCTCAACAGCTTTGACTTTAAACTTAATATAATCATACTTGAGGGCTGTGGGCAAGAAGAAGCATGAGGCAACTCCTGCGCTATGTATCCTGATGCCTTTAACAACCGTTCAATCAATGTAGGAAAAAAAGCACATCACCCTGAGCAACCTAAAGGCAGGGTAAGACATGAAGTACATGAACTTAAGTAAAGAACTCAATGATGACATTTAAATGAATGATTTGGTGACACTTAAAAAAAATTAGTTAAAACAAGTCTTATCTTACAGTAAAGTTTGTTTGTAGGAATGAATTTGTACTCTTATTTGATATTTATATCTCAGGAGATCAGCTCAATGATGATATTAGGAGATCATTCGGCATTGTTTAGGTCCAGCTACATCATATTAGCTTAACACGGTTAAAGAGAAGAACATAAAGACACCTATGTAATAACATTTGCGCGCACCAGTCCCCAAGAAACCTGCCGTCACAGGGCGCAATGACTACAGACCTGTCGCCCTGACATCTGTGGTCATGACAGGTGTTACAGATCACTGTGCGCAAAACAACCTGCCATAAGAGCAGTTTCTTCCCCCCGGCTGTCACTCTGATGAACACTGAATCATTATAGTGCCATACCTGTCACTGCACTCTAACCCGGAACAATACTGTGAATAAACACATACATTTAATGTAACAGCAGTGTAAAGTAAAGGCAGAATGTACATTCTTTTATTATTAATTGTTATGAATTAAAACGCAATGCAAACTTTCCGTAAAACTACCTCATTTTAATTCAGCATCTTTGCACTGCTCACCACTGGACTATGGTCGTATACTTTTAGCTTGTAAATATTAATCTTGTCTATTTGTTATTCTTTTTGTTTATCGTTGTTGATTATATCCTATATTAGAATAGAATAGAAGTTTATTGTCTGACACAAGGAAGGTGACAGAAATTCATCTTTTGACAGGCCTCAGTTGCATCAAAGACACACATTCACCATCACACTTGTACACACATACAGAACAAGAACTTTAAAAGACCTGAGTAAAAAATACACAAAGTAAAAAATACTCATACTACCGGGTTATATTACTAAAATTTCTATTATCGTTGTTCTTTTTTTTTTTCTTTTCTCTCTCCTTTATGCCCTATTATTACCTTGTACGCCAGAGTTCAGTATACCAAAACAAATTCTTTGTATGTTTGAGCATACCTGGTGATTAAAGTTGATTCTGATATTCTACACATGAGCCTATTAAGGCTCCTTTGGGATGAAGAACTTCATGAATAAAAAAATGTTGGGTTCCTTTTGCATCACAACTGTTACTTTGCCGAACATTGAAAGTAAATTGTTTTACCTTCATTTTTCAAAGCAAAAGTCAAATTCCTGGGTCCATTGTTGAAGTAGTGGGGCCAGTACATTTAATTTGCTGCTGGCCCACAAATTGACCTTAAGGTCAACCCATCCTTACTGTCTTTTACTTCTACTTGACTTTTCTCTCAAAATGAGTCAGATTGATGCTTTTAAATGCGAAATATTAAAGAGGTATACATCTCATCTTTTTCACTACTGACCTGTTTTCAAGCCTGCAAAATGTCAGTTGCACTATTTCTGCAGTTAGAGAAGTTTTTATTACAAACTCCGGATGACCGGCTCACCTCTTCTTCGCCCTCTATACTGTTGTCGTGTATACGGCTTCTACAGTTATAACACCATCTACAGGCCTGACATGCGTACTACAGCGTTTTCTGTACTCCAGCTTTACTGTGTACATGCAGAGTTTTTGGTTGTGTTTTCCTGCATTTCAGGGTGAAATGCTGTGAAACGTTACCGTGTAAACAGGGTCTAAAGCTGTGTGTTTTTCATTGTTCTGTCTCTTTGAGCAGTCAGGGAAGACGGCTCTGCACCTGGCTGCTGAACACGGACAGATCGAAGTAGTAGAGTATTTGATCGGGATGGGCTGCACACATGCTCTGAAGGACCAGGTGATCAGATGCACATGCACACACACACACAGACACCCACACAAAGCCAAGAACACTCCTATTAGTGAAAAGACAAACAGGAAAAAATACTATCGGAACCATGAAAAAACACACTTTCACCAACACACATACACACACACACACACAAACACAAACACACACACACACACACACACACACACACATGCAAGGAATATACATTGGTGGTTGAGGTAACACAGACACAATGTAGGGTGACCAAACGTCCTCTTTTGCCCATAAATGTCCCCACTTTTGGTGGTAAAATTTTGTCTGGGGGGATTTTGTCAAATTCCAAACTTGTTGTACAGACTGTTAATATTTATGATAAAGCAAAGCATCACTGAGCTACTGGCATTATTCTGATGCACCAACCTGCCAAGATGTAGGGCAGAAAAACAGGCTCTGACTGTTTGTGCTGCACTCTCGGACACAGACAGTAAATGCTTAAGTGGAAATGCACTTTTAAAGACCAGTAGACTAGACAGTAGTACCCCTTTTTTCCTATTGGTCGTGACAGTTGTAATGTATTGTGCATTGTCTAAAATACACCTTTTCTCCCAGAAACTGTTGCAATTTCAATTTTTTTTTGGTATAACTGTGTTTATGTCCTTGATGCGCATTGGAAAACACACACACCAAAAAAACTGAAGAAATATGCCAAAATTGAAACACAAAACACAAAAAATGGGCTGGACAAAACTGTTGGCACCCTCAACTCAATATCTGGTTGCACACCCTTTGGAAGAAATTAACGAAATCAATCACTTCCTATAACCATCAACAAATTTCTTATACCTCTCAGATGGAATTTCGGATCACACTTCTTTTGCAAACTGCCCCAGGTCTCTCATATTTGTAAGGTGCCTTCTTGCAGCAGCAATTTTAATCTCCATAGGTGTTCAATGGGCTTTAGATCCAGACTCATTGATAGCCACTTCAGAACTCTCCAGCTCTTTGTCCCTAACCATTTCTTGTTGCTGTTTGAGGTAATATATATATATATATATATTCATTTTAGCAAGTGGTGAAGCATTCTTATGGAAGCCCATTTCTGCCAATTCAAAAAATCAAAATGAAAGCTTTGCTTTGTTTAGTACTTTTTTGCTCAAATTCAGTCAAATATTTGAGACCAAACTAAAATTACTTAAAATAAAAGAATAACAAAAATTTAAGGTGAAGACAAAACTCACAGATAAAAACTAGAAATTTAGTGATAAAAAGTCAAAATCAAAAAATAATATAGCCCGAATTATACGTTTAAGTCAAATTATGATACAAAAGTCAAAATTTTAAAATAAAAGTCAAACTTGTAAGGTAGTAAACCCGAAATTATGATATATAAAAATTGTAATTTAGAGTTCGAAATCAAAATTTTCGAACGATAAAGTTGAAATTTTAGCTGGGATTTTTGTAGGATCTTTTTTCATTGGAAGAGGCCAGTCAACAGGTCCTTTTTTTGGGGGGGGGTTTACAACAGGGTCACTCTGACATAATGGTTATAGTTTAACACGTGAAGAGCTACTTTGGAGGTCTATCATCTGAATTGTTGCACTTACTCATCTTTGTTTGAGATGACCACACCTAAGCTGAGGCTCACGCTGTTCAAACACCTCCAGTCAACATATGTCCAAGCTGACTGATTCATTTATAAGTCATCTGCACTCAAACACACAGCACAAAGCTGGGTGTGTTCTAGCTTTAAATCCTGTCTTTCCTACCACCTCACAGCAGGCTCAACATCTGTTGTTGCTGTTGCAACCACAGCAAGGGTAATGTAATGTTTGTATAAAAGGTGTAGGGTCCATCCAGTTCATTCTCAAATATTTCATCCTGTCACCCAACCCTGACTGCCCAAATATAACAAAATTCATGAGGAACTTAAGCACAGAAGTGTGTTACAAACAAGTTATAACACATATAAGTAAATTGGCTCCAATACACTAAAACTTGAGTTGGGTTCTTTTGCTAGAAACTTAAAAAAGTTTTGCACAGTGATGTTCAGCATCAGCAGCTCAGACCTTGGCTCGGGGAGTGCCAGGGTAAAATCACAACAAGCTGATTGGGCCCACTTAGTGGCAGAAAGAGGGAGATGAGCAGCAGCACTCTTGAGTTTCTCTGTGTGTGTTTATGAAGCTACAACTGTTTGCAATGCTATTAGCTACAGCCGAAGGTAGTGAGCGTGCACAGTTGCTGACACTGTGCCACGGAGGAAGAGCCCAGTTTGGATGTTTAGTGTATACAAATATACAAAAATTATCAAAAACTATATATGTGACACTCAATAAAATCTCACCCAGGGCACCACCTAGAGTAGGGCCGGCTCTGAGGATCAGTGTCACCTGTGGACCTCTGATCATTTGTAATAAATGTGGGGGACCTCTTTGATTTTTAACCTGTGCAAATTGATAGTGTCAGGATTCAGGATTTTTTGCTGTAAGAATGAACACAAAGAAATTTACATTACTCTGTCACAAAAGATTCATATTGAATATATTCAATATGTTATACATCTCCTAATATACCAAAAACAATATGGTAAAGGTAGTCTAGCTGCTTTTTGAACACAGAAAATTCACAGGGGGAATTTACAAGGAAATCAAGAAAGAATCAGATCGATACACAGAACTGATAAGGGCATTGGCATTAATAAAATCTTATTAATACTCATCGCTAAACTTGTACATGAACACTCTCAGGGGTCAATTTGCATTTTGACCTTCTCCTTCAAAACGGTGGAGACCAGCACCCTGCGCTGCTCTTTGTGCTGGATTCAGTGTACAGAAAGGAAGCTGGCCCTGCTCTTTGTTATTTGCTGTCATGTCTGCTCTTCAGGAAGACAACACTGCTGCACATCTAGCAGCCAAGTTTGGGCACACGGAGGTCCTGCAGAAGATCATCGAGACCGGCGTGGATGTGGATGAAAGAAACACAGTGAGTGGAATGTTTCTGCTCTCAAGCTTCCTTAAGGAATGTGTGCTTGGCCATTACTTTTAGCATGTTTGATTACTTTCCATTCAACTTTTTGCTTTTACAGAAGCAGTCTCATTCTGCTTCTCAGCTTGTCCCTGCTTCCCATCTCTGTCTGAGGGGAGAGCTGATGTCTTTGATCCTTTATCTTCTCAGAGATGAGAAGCAGACAGAGAGCAGAGCACTCCTGACTGAAGTGTCCCTGCTCTGTTTTAAGGACGGGCTCACAGCTCTACACCAGGCAGCTGATGGGGGTCACTGGGAGAGTCTCAAACTGCTGCTGGAGTCTGGCTGTGACGTCAATGCTCAAACTGATGTACGACTGCCTCATATATTATTAAGAGAAGAAACATGAAGAGATCAAACAGATGTGAGTGTTCTGACTTCACTGAAGCTTGTTGTTGTGATGTGTGCAGAAGAAGCAGACGGCTCTGCACTACCTGGCTCAGCGTGGCTTCGACAGGGAGGCTCATCTGCTGCTGGAGGCTCAAGTTCATCTCAACGCTGTTGACACTGTGAGTCAAACTATGAGTTTGGAAGCATAAAACATGACCCACTGTCATTCAAATGATGTATGTGGAGCCTTTTTTCACCTTTGTTTATATCCGTAGATTCGTGCTGCACAAATAATCGAATGACAATCGCAATGTGAGAACATGTAATTCTATAACCGCACTTATGGTTGCGATTGGCAATTTAGATAGACATAAAAGGAAGGATAATCGGCATGGATGACAAGTAGGAGCATGATGAGCAAGCAGAGAGGAACTGGTGCGATAAAACACGCATTGTTTAGAACAGTGATTCCCAACCTGAGGTCCATGGCCCCCTGGTGGGCCGCGGAGATATTGCAAGTGGGCCGCCAAATCATTTTCAAAATAGTCTGAATTTTAATGAAGGGTAATTATATAAAGATACAAATGTACAGAATAATGTTTAAATATTAAAACTTGGTTAAATTTGTAAGGATATTCAACATGTTCAAACGTTTGTATATAAGAAAAGTCCTTGAAGAGGGCAAGTTAAAGCCCAACATGTAACATGACCCCAAATTTAACAAAGGCCTGAAATTTGATTAAACAAATGTTGTCTATCCCAAGACTATAATCACTGACCCAACATTTAACAAGTTGTAATATCGTGGGCAAATGACTATCACCTTCTGGGCTCAGCATCTGTTTCATCATTGACCAGTTATCACATTTCAGGTTTTATTACATTTTTTTCTTACATTTCGGGTCTTTGTTACAAATCAAGCGCTAACAAGGCGCTATACAGCCCCCATAACTATTTGGTCAGAGGTGAGCTGCGAAAAATTTTTGAAACTTAAAAGTGGGCCCTGAATTGGAAAAGGTTGGGAACCACTGGTCTAGAACTCACCAACGCGGTGCCCTTGGGCATCCGGTCGCACGACAGGACCATCTTTGGCACCCAGGAGGCATGTTCCAAAAAGGAGTCAAATTGGGCTCCTTCTAGAAATATTTGCTTTGAAAAAAGGTCCCCTGTGTGCGTGCAGAGTGATTATATACTTATGTTAATGATTGCAATCCCAAATCGCAATATTGTTCACCATAATCAAAATTGCAAAATTTTCCCACATCGTGCAGCACTACTGTAGATTGTCTGATTTTCCTGTGCGCCTTTCTGTGGTGTGCTGAAGGATCAAATGTAGGACCATTGCACAGAATATTGTTCACAGAAGCCTCCATGCTTTCTAACTCATTTGAAGTCTTTTGTCCGAGGTGTTTCATTTTCTATTTCTCTAAATTTTGTTGGCCAGGTAGTGTATGCTCTTTATACTCTTTTCTCTGGAACAGCAACATAACACAGCCTTGCACTTGGCCGTGTTCAACAACCACTCCGAGGTTGTCCGGCTGCTGATAGACGCTGGCTGTGACCTGGACATCATTGACAGTGTGAGTACGGGCCTCTGCAGGAACCTAGAAGCTAACATTTCAATCAGCAAAGTTCAAAATGCACAGAGTAAGCAGCACACAGCTCAGTGTTTCTCGCGGTTTTTGTGTTTCACAGAGACAACAGACGGCCCTGCACATTGCAGCAGAGCACGGCTGGCAGGACCTGGCTGAGATGATTCTCATCTCTGGTGTCAACCTCGATCTGACTGACAAGGTGCCCCACAGCTGTCAGCCAGCACTGTGTGTCTGGAGTACTGCATGGCTTTATCTTAGTGTACACTTTAGCTAAGCATTTAACTCTGTTGTAAGTTCACTTCTTCTCCTGCACTGTGACTGTAAGTTTTCTACATCAGATGTGGTAACTGATGATAATAACTCATCACGTTTTAAAATCTAGTGTCCATCCCATCTGCTGTGTTTTTACTGCCAACTACATCTGCCTCTAAGTCAATGGCAACGCTACCGTGCAAGAAAATCAGCACTGTTTGGCACAGTGGCAGCAGCTGGTCCTTCAAGAAGGGGAAGCTCATTTTTTTCTGGCCTGAATCCTAAATGTGTGTGTGTATTTATATGTAAAATCTACTCTCCTTTCCTTTCCTGGTCTTTTTTAACAAAGACGAAGTCACTGATCGGTAATGTCTCCGGATCAGTTCAGAAAAACGGAATACAAAACTTTGAAAATGCTCCAGTGGATGTTTATACTTTAAGATCCTTGATTCGCTCATTTCACTGTCAATCAAACAGGGATTCAGCCTCAGACAGATCATCCAATCATCATATAGAAGCCAAGCGCCAGGGCCCCACCCACTGCCCCATAGACCCCCATTCAGAGACGCTGAGCATCCATCTGTGTAAATCACTGTGGAGCTGCGGGGATGAATGAGAAGGAAGTCGTGTCGGTTGCTCAAAATGCAAACAGGAGGCAGAAAAAAATTCACTCACACGGGCTGGAGTTGGCTTGGATACGATGCAATAAAATAAATATGTATTTTGCCAAATCTGTCACAAAAAGCCAATATATGCAGACAGTAAGTTGAAAGTGGAAAAGATAAGATAGTTTGTTTGCAGGGATGAATTTTTACCCTTTTCTAATCAGTAATTGAATCAGGAGATCTGCCCTCAAGGTCAGTGGGAAGTTGACCTTAAAGTCAACCTCTGATAATGCACAGATCTGGTCAATTGTAGTGTTTGTTGTAAAAAATATCAGCCCATTCAAAAGTGTTAACGCTACACCTAACAACTATGGCTGACATGGAAACATTAACCACTTAAGGAACAAACTTTTTTGGTTCTAAGCAGTTTGAGAACCTAAATTTTGGGGTGGAGCCCAAAACTCATAACATCAAAGTAGCGTTTTTGGTCAGAACAAACCGAATAGGTGAAAAAATCTGGTTCAAAGCCCTGAAATAATGTAACCTTTCCAAGACAGTCTCAGTAATTGAGATGTACCTGTATATGATGTATACAGCAGGGTAAAACATGTCTGGATGTGGCAGCAAGAGGAAACCACGTCATCCTGGTGGACATGATCATCAAAGCAGACCGTTTCTATAAATGGGAGAAAGTGAGTTATCTCAGACATCCGAACTTATCCAGTTTTTAAATGCTCCGACCACTTGAAAACATGTCTGTACTCCATATTTGATTAATAAGCCTCTTCTTTGATATTCAGGATCAAATGGGCAGTGGGCAGGACTCCTGGGTGGGGAGGAATCTGAGCTTCAAGCAGGACCATCAGCCAGAGACTCAGCATCTCCGCTCAGTCCTGTGGGGCCTGGCCACCAAACAACTGTGTCGCGGTGAATGGAAGATTCTGGCACAACACTGGGAGTTCAGTGACGCTCAAATACGAGCCATAGAGCACCAGTGGACAGGTGAGCTGGAGTAGACCTACATGACATGACTACAACTAACGTAAGTTAGCTTGTTTGACTTTGGATTAAAATGTATTTATATGTACAGATGGGATGTTGTGTAAAACGGTAATAAAAACAGAATACAATGATTTTTAAATCCTGTTTTATCTTTTATATTTAATTTAACACACTACAGAGACAAAATGTTCTTGTTCGAGACAAGAAATGGGAACGTGCGTCTGAAGAGACTGATATTACATCCCGTCATGTGAATAAGATTAATAACATAAGGCCATATAGTTTGTTAAATGAAAGCTGCATTGTCAGCTTTTCTTTTCCCGCATACGTTGCATTGTTACAACACATCCATGCACACGCAGCAGTGTTTGTCAGAGGATCATGTGCAGGTACAAACACTTGACCATAGACAGTAAGAACAGCAAGGGTGAGAATCAAAGAGAGAAGAAAAACATTATAGTCTGACGCCATGGGCCAAAATAATGTTTTCATAACGTTTTCACTGTGACAGGATGAAAAAGAAACCAGAGGATGAAGGCATACGGTGGCCCTGAAGTGCAAATCACAACAGTAAATCATAACACAACCACCATCCAAGTTTCTGAATTGTGTGTCATAACATAAGGATGATTTAAATAACAGTATGATGCTGATGGGGCACGTAACTTGTGTCATAACCTAAAGTGAGCCCGTCTGAGGCTTGAAACTCCAGGATTAAATGAGTCACACTCCAGTCCTGCTATGAACTTTAGAATGGTACTAGTAGATGGCAAAATGATTTCTTTCGGTCTTTCGGTTTTCGGCCTTGGTTTCTTCAAATTCGGTTTTTCGGTTTCGTCCAAAGAATTTCATTTCGGTGCATCCCTAGTTCAAACTCTGCTTTTATGCTGACAGAGGGGCTTGTTTGTGATCAAGCAAACTTGGAACACCTGTAGGAATTCGTAGCACCAGCTTGGTCACCCTCTGTTGCTGCAGGACAGCAATCAATTGTTTACCCATTTTGTTTTATTGTTCTAAAATGTACTCTGTTTTTCAGTTTTGGGTAACCTTACTTTTTATTTTACCCTCTGGTAGTTCACCACTTACCGTTGTATCATTTCAAGCTACTGAGTGGACTTGAGTGACTTGAATTGCAATAAATAACTGGAAAATTGTGTTGTTCTAAAACTTTTGACCGGTAGTGTGTGTATATATATATATATATATATATATATATATATATATATATATATATATATATATATATATATATATATATATATATATATATATATATATATGTGTGTATTTGTGTATTGACATGTATTTACATATATTGATGTGTATGTATATGTATGCATATGTATTGATGAGTATTCTAATCACGTGTTGAACCTCCAGGAATGAAGAGCTTTAAAGAGCACGGTCACAGGATGTTGCTGATCTGGTTTCATGGCGTTGTGGTGGCGGGTGAGAACCCAATCAAAGGCCTGTATGAGGGGCTGGTGGAAATTTCACGGACGGACTTGGCAGGTTAGCACACAGATTGTCTCTGTGGTGTGTGTGTTTCTATGCTGTTGTCCTTGAGAGCTGAACAGAGCCCCGTCATTGTAAAGCAATCCTCTGCATCGCTGTCCTTCGGCATTTCTCAGTTGCTTAGCAATACACGTTAGATTCTGTCTTATCCAGGGTTAAAGATGAACTGTGTGATTAGACCGTGTTATTTATGACATCAGGGAGCAGCTGGCTGTGACAAGCGCATGAGTTAGTGTTTGTACCAGTGAGTTAACCAGTACTTCGACCACTGCTGAAGCCGATTGTATGTTTGCCTTTAACTTTTTGATTATGACTTCATTCAAGTGTGTCTGTCTCCTGTGTGAGTTGCAGCAGTGTGTGCTGTCTGCAGATGTATGATATCTTTCTTTCTGTAATCTTCTAGAGAGTATCCGACAGAAAGCAAACGCAGAGACCAGCTCCACTAAAATGTGCTCTGCAATGTGATCAACACTGTGAGTGACCACTATGGCCCTGAAAAGAACTCATTAATGGCATTGATTGTCTACACACACTGGATTTACTGTGACACGCCCAGACAGGGTTCACACAGCTTTTTTCCCTCTAAGTGAGGACATGTGATGCTTATCTTCCTTTCTGTCTCTCTATCCTTTCTCTTCTCATGTCTGACAAGCTCTTTTCACATTGCCACTGATGATGACGTAAATTGAGGTCTAGGCACCCTGGTCATTCCTGTAGTTATGTCATGTCTAGTGGATGTGTTCAAACAGCCAAACCATGGTTACAGTTGTGCCCCTGACTTTATATACCCTGGCAGAATTTATGATTTCTTGGCCAATTTTCAGAGAATGTGAATGATAACCCAAAAACAGTTATTTTACTCATGGTTAGTGGTTGGGTGAAGCCATTTATTAGCAAACAACTGTGGTTACTCTTTTTAACTCATGATGGCAACAGGAACTTCCAAAATAATCCTGATCAAAAGTTTACATACCTCAATTCTTCAGACTGTGTATTGCCTCCTTTAACATCAATAACAGCTTGAAGTCTTCTTTGGTCGTTGTGGATGAGGGTCTTTTTTCAGATGGTAAAGCTGTCCATTCCTCTTGGAAAAAGCCTCTAGTACCCATAAATTCTTGGGCTGTCTTGAGTTTGAGATCTCCTCCCTGTGGCTCAAAGATTTCAAGATCAGGAGACTGAGATGGCCACTCCAGAGCCTTCACTTTATTCTGCTGTAGCCAATGGCAGGCTGACTTTGCCTTGTGTTTTGGATCATTTTCATGTAGAAACTTCCAAGTACTTCCAATGTCCAGCTTCTTGGCTGATGAATGCCAATTTTTCTCAAATTTTCTCCAGTATTTTCTGATAACATGCTGCAGTCATCCTTCTATCAGTTTTGACCAAGTTCCCTGAGCCTTTGTAGCTCACACATCCCCAAAACATCAGTAATCAGGTGCACCACCATGCAAGGTACACCACTCATACTGTTTCATAGTATGAGTGGTGTACCTTGCATCATAGGCCTTGTTGATTCCTCTCCAAATGTCACGTTTACGGTTGTGGCCAAAAAGTTCAATTTTGGTCTCATCACTCCAAATGACTTTGTTCCAGAAGTTTTGAGGCTTGTCGCTGTGCTGTTTGGGAATTGTAAGCGCGATATTGTGTAAATTTGCATAGAAATGGCTTTCTTCCGGCGACTCAAGCATGCAACCCATGTTTCCTCAAGTGCCTCCTTACATTCTGTCAGTGAGTCCTGTATTTCAGCTGAAGTTATTTGTGTTTTTCTTTGTAACCGAAACAATTTTCCTGGCAGTTGTAGCCGAAATCTTTGTTGGTCTACCTGACCATGGTTTGGTTTCGACAGAATCCCTCAGTTTACACTTCTTAATTAAAGTTTGAACACTGCTTATTGGCATCCTTAATTCCTTGGATATCTCTTTATACCTTTCCTGTTTAATGCAGTTCTAAACCTTCCGTGGATTCTTTGGCAATTTTTTTGCTCTCATCATGACTCAGAATTCAGAAATGTCAGTGCTGCACTGGATGAAAGATGCAAGCATCTATCAGCAGCTACAAAACTCACTGACCTTTTATACACATACTGATTACAAGCAAGTAGAGGAGGTCAGGACGGTGACCTTTAGTAGCCATTCAAACCCATTTGTGTCAACTTGAGTGCATGTTAACAGGCCAAAACCACCAGGGTATTTACACTTTTAATTAGGGTTATTTTGGAAGTTTTTGTTGTCATTATAATTTAAAAAGAGTAACCACAGTTGTTTGCTAATAAATGGCTTCACCCAACCACTAACCATAAGTGACAGAAAGGTTTATGTGTTCATATTCTCTGAAAAATGGCCAAGGAGTCATATTTCATCATTTTTGCTGGTATGTAAACTTATGAGCACAACTGTTTATGTAACTATCATACAATTATGAGACACATAACAGAGAAAATTAACAAATGAAGCAATAATGTTGAGATTTATATAACATTAGTTTTATTTTTATTTTTTTTTACAAAATTGGCTCTTTGTGTGTAATGATACCTTACTTAAACACTGTCTGCTTCACTTGTGTTTGAGTGTGAAAAGAGAAATATGTCGCTGTACTGCATACTGTTGTAAGGTGATAATAAATCATTCAGCAACATAAACACATGGGCACACAAAAATAAACTCATATGGCTCCACCAGGTTTTTATTCTCAGTCTGTGAGGAGGGCAGCTCTTCAGTCCTTGTGGCCTTAAAATGTATCTTTCATTTACATTTTGTGTGATTATAATTGTTTTACACAGAAAATAGCATGATCACTTTTTGGGACCAGTCAACCTGAGTCAGCTCTCAGTTTCTTTGAAGCACAAGTGGAATAAGGGCACCATTCACTGTTTAAAACCACCCAAACATGCTGCAAACACCTGTTAGATCATCACCATGAAGTCTTACAGATTCAGTTTCAGAGGTAGAATATCTCTACATTACAAGCATGTTTCAGTGAAATGTTTGAGATTACTAGCTCCTAACTGGAGCTGTAACCACTCCAGAGGTCGTCATATTTGATCCAAAGAAAGGGGGCTAAGCTGTTTTTGGTTCCACTTTATATTTGTGTCTGCACAGTGTTTGTAAAATATTCGACGTTTATTTGTTTCAACTTCAGCTGAAACAAATAAGTTTTAATATCATATACTCATTCCTTTACATGTGTAAATAAAGTAAATGATGTGGAACTTCAGCTACTTTTGCATGAATTAAAAAAGTTAAATCAAACTTGAATACAATTTTGTGATTTTGTTTTAATTTTGAGACTTCATACTGCTTTATTTTAACATGATGCAACATCCAATCATTGCTGGTTTTAAAACCAAGCAGCAACTTCTGGCAATGAAATGTGAAGCAAATGCAGAAATGCAAATTGAGGCTGACTTGATGCACCAGAAACCGTGCTCACACCTGTTCAAAAAGACAATATGTGCAGTAAGAATAAACATGCTTACTGCCTGATTTTTGGCTGATTAAATCATTTCTCCATAATCACTCACAGTACAGGCTATGGGTTTTTAATAAGACATTACTTTTGAAGTTGTTCAAATGACGAGTTTGCTCAGTCAGGGGCTCTGCTAACGTGATTGGCAGGTGGACACACTGTAGCTGCCTTAACTCTGCATCTTTACCTCTTTACCTTAATGGAGGTCTATGTAAGTTCAGCATTAGGCAACCACAAGATCCTGAGCTCTGCTATAAAAAAGATGGAGGATGTCACAGAGTGGGACTATGTCCATGTCTGTAGGTGTGTGTTTTTTTAATCAGACCCCTGACCTCTTAGTTCCCACTGGCACACCGGCAGGCCGTTTGCCATTCCTATGACAACAGTAACGCCTTTGTCAGACATCGGAATGCTATATGGCGTTAGAAAGCTTGGAATCCTAACATTTCAGCCGCTAGGTTGAACCTCTTATGGGTCCTGAAGTCAACTCTTTTGGGTCCTGAAGTCAAGACTGTAGCCCACACCTCGAATATTCACTCTCCTTTCCACTAGAGGAATCCAGAGTCCAAACACATCAAAAGTGTTGTTTCATCAAATTATTGTAAGTGGTGAAATTTCTCCTGTAAAGTCCGCTCTTTGTCTGTCTTTCATGTCTGTTCTCAGCAATAACAGCAGCTTCACAGTCTTATAGCATTTCCCCCTCAGTGTGAATCTGGTAAAACTTGGCATATTTTATTTCCTTGGGCTTCTGGCTACAAGACAGAAGTGTCCCCAGCTTGACACACGGAGATTTGATGCCAGGAGAGCCTGATGTATTCAACAACTGCTCTCTGCTTGACAGACTATTAGCTATAGCTGGAGCTGCGTAAAGCCCATCTAACAGCCTTGTTTATTGGCTATTGGCCCTGTCAATCACACATACAGTAACCACCTGACATCGGGGACTAAAAACTCTTTAACTCCTACACGATTCTACCTAGAAAGCTCAAATTTCATCCAAATGTAGATGACAAGGTGTAGAAGTGATTTGTATAATCTCTTATGTCTGGCATGAAGCATCTTGAGGTTAATGATGTTCAACAATTGGTTATAAAAAAATGAAGAGGAAAAAAGGTGTTTCAGCCGTAGTTATCCCAATGTGGACTTCAGCCACATATAAAACTATGACATTTTCTGAAACGAGAGACTTGAATCTTTCAAATGAGGTGTCACTAATGAATATTAACCTTATGGTTCTACAGTTATAAGCTCTGAAATGCAGCACGGTAAAAAGGCCAGAATCGGGTGTTAAAAGCAGGGAGGGCAGGTTTGTTCTTTTTTCGTGCACGGACAGTTTTTTTTTTTCTTTTAAATCTATCTGCTGGGTTTAAAGAAAACTTTTTGCATGAGTTCAAGACCTGAGTGGTGCAAAATAAAATACTGTGTAAAATCAATGTCAATGCAATAACTTGTTCTGCACTGATGTATTTTTTAAAAAATATCTTCATGTTCATGGATTAATAAAAACTCCACTTTGACAACAGGAGGCCACCTGATTTTCCTTCTTTGCAGATCTCAGTCTCCAGTTATTTAACAGCTCTGTATTAATGTGGTGTCCTCACTGTTATTGACCTTCAGAACTCAGCTCTTACATCATTACCTACGGGCATAGTTATCCTTACATTGTACCAAGAATACAGCACATGGCAGAGTTTTTAGAGATCACCCTATACTGAAAGTTAAGAGGAACTGACACTATTTTGTAAAAATTGATCTTGGAAGCTTCTGCCAAAACACTCAAATCTGAAACATTGTTTCACTGTAACAGCTCATATTCAATGTGAAGATTTTCAAATAGCTACATGTTTATGTGGCAATCTTTTCTAATATATCCACTAAAGACAAAAGGCTCTCAAATGGGTGATTTTTACAGATATTTTGTCAATATATTTCATATTACATAGAGTCTATGTACTGAGGGTATCAAACAAAAGCAACCTGACGTGTTAGCAATGGTTTTCTTGCTGCAACTCGTCCAGTCAAACCCGCAGCTCCAAGTTTTCTCTTCACAGTTGAAACAGAGACTTGCTTACAACGACCACTATTAAGCCAGGGTCTGTGAAGTGCACTCTGCTGTGGTTATAAGATTCAATTGTGAAAATACGGAACAACTGAGGTCCCATATGTAACAAACAACTTAAGCCCAATATGCGGGACGTCCCGGCTAATACAGAACAGTTGGCAACCCTATTACATAGGCACTCAGGTTAGGCAAATCAATCACTCTAAATTAGCCATGTAGGTGTGTATGTTAAGTTATGTTTAGTACTAGCTGGTTCAAACCTTGTTTGCATAATTCTTTAGAGTCCAAAATTGCACAAGAAGTTTATACTCCTTGGAGGTACCTAGAAGAAAATAGATGCCAACAAGATTAATCTGAATAAGTTGACATAAATGTTTGAGAAATCTCAAAATACTCTTACTTGTTTATTTTAACACACACACAGTCATGGACGAAAGTATTGGCACCCCTGGAATTTTTCCAGAAAATACACAATTTCTCCTAGAAACTGTTGCAATGACAAATGTTTTTGGTGAATGTGTTGAATGTGTTTATTTCCTTGATGTGCATTGGAAAAAAAAGAAAGAAAGAAAGAAAAAAGCCAAAGTGGACACAGTTTTACACAAAATACAAAAATTGTTGGCACCCTTTTAGAATTGTGGGTAAATCGTTTCATTTCAAGCAGGTGAAATTGACAAAAGAATGCAACACAGTATAGTTCAAATTGTAGATAAACATCCTCAGACAACTTCCACACAAATTCAAGCTGTCCTACAGACCCAGGGAGCAGAAGAGTCCGCTCTGACCATACGTCATCATCTGGGTGAGAAGAAGCAAGACAGAGGAGAACCCCACTCCTGACTAAGAGACACAAAAAAGCCAGACTGGAGTTTTCAAAAATGTACCTGAGTAAGCCTCAGTCCTTCTGGGAGAATGTTTTGTGGACAGATGAGACTAAAGTAGAACTTTTTGGAAAGTAAGTCATTCTACTGTTTACAGAAAACAGAATGAGGCCTACAAAGAAAAGAACATAGTTTCTTAAGTCAAATATGGTGGAGGTTCAATGATGTTTTGTGGTTGTTTTGTTGCCTCTGGCACTGGGGGCCTTGACAGTGTGCAAGGATTCATGAAATCTGGAGATTATCAAAATCTTTTGGGCTGCAATGTAGGGTCAAGTGTGAGAAAGCTGGATCTGTGTCAGAGGTCACGGGTGTTCACGTGGGACAATGGCCCAAAAAGTACTCAAAAAGCACCAAGAAATAGTCGGAGACAAAGCGCTGGAGAGTTTAGACGTTCATATTTTTCAACAACTTTGCATCTTAAGTGCTCAGACACTCCTGGGCTCTTCTTTCTCTTCTCCATGCTTGTTGTGATACACAAAGGCTCACAACACAAAGGTTGAGTCAACTTTAAACATTTAACTGGCGTTAGGTGTGATTTCTATATTACCAGCATCTGTTACTCACCACAGCTAAGTTTAAACAAGAATCACCTGCTTGAAATGAAATGATTTACCCACAATTCTAAAAGGGTGCCAAGAATTTTGCCCAGCCCATGTTTTGTGTTTTGTGTCTTCTTTGGCTTTTTTCTTCATTTTTTTATGTTTTGACAACACACATCTAGGAAATAAACACATTCATACCAAAAACATTTGTAATTGCAACAAATTCTAGGAGAAATGGTGTGTTCTCTGGAAAAATTCCAGGGGTGCCAATACTTTCGTCCATGACTGTGTATGTATGTATGTATGTATGTATGTATGTACACTGTAAAACCTAACAGCACATCTTACTAAAAGATTTAAGTTGACTTAACTTAAATCTATAAAACAGTTAGGATTACTCATTCGCTTTAATTAAATGAACTAAAAAATGTGTAATTGATGTAGTAACTCATTTATTTTGAGTGCTTTTCAAACATGGAACATTTTGAGTTCAAGTTATTTATTCCAGTGTGTTACATTTACTTATATGACTTAAGTGTATCTATATATAATTTCTATTACACTATTTAAGCTACACTATACCAATGAGTTTTAATAATTACTTTTGTTATTTGTTATTATTTAAATGCAGGGTAAAGATTTAAAGTAAATAACAGAAAAATTGGCACACATATATATGTACACACACACACACACATATATATATATATATGTGTGTGTGTGTGTGTGTACATTTATGTACACGTACACACAGGCACTAACAAACACGCACGCACGCACGCACGCACGTACAAATGTTACCAGTGACCCTGCCAGTTCACGTCGCGGTCTTTGTGGCACTCACTCAAGAGAAAGAAGTAACACGTTTGGACACGTCATTGTAGGTTCGATTGAACTACCCCTCCGTATTTGATTGGGAAACCCTGTTTACTCGTTTTTTTCGAATGGGAGCAATTCGTGGTCAAGTGCTTAGTCTTCACAATTGCAGCGACGGTTGGATGAAACGGAATATCTTGGACATCTTACAATAGCTAACATCATCTCCAGGACAGCAGTCCCCTGTTATTTCACGGATTTTGACGAACTTTCGACATATTTCCCAGCCGGGGGGCCGTTTTATCGTCTACTTGAGGTAACGATGCTCTGTTCTGTTCTTTGTATTGCATGATTGGCTGTAATGTTAGCAATTGCTTGTAGCTGGAAAGTTTTAGTGTTTCGAAAGTAAATCCTTTTTTTTTAAACCTTCAAAACTAACTTAGGGCGAGTTTGTTCATGTTTTTTCTGCGTTACTAAGCTACAGCTATGTAGCTAGCTGGTAAGCTAAAAAAAAAAAAAAAAAAGTTCGCGCTTTTTGGGCAGTTTTGTCCAAGTTGGTATTATTTGGCAAGAAACTAAGTGCACTACCTTAAAATTGATAGACATTTGTGGCATTTTTACTCTTAAATAGTTGATTTTTCAGCACAAATATGTGGAAATGTAAATTGTGCGGTTTTTCTTGTAACTTTAAAATACAGTTACTGAGACATTACAGACTTTCCCACGGACAATATTCAACAGTTTCCCCTCTACCATGCCTCTACAACAGTTGCATGTGTACATTTAGTACTTTTAATTCACTGAAGGTACATTTGTCTAGAATTCATGCAGGAAAAAGCAAGGTAGATGCAGACACACCTGATTTGTCGATAAAAAAAGCATTCCATTGCCCTGTTTGTGATTTTAAACAGCCATTTTCTGAGAGGGAAATGTTCATACATCTACGGGGGCATTTAAAAAAAAAGGAAACGGTCCCTTGTCCATTCAGGGCCTGCACGTTTAAAACAAATGTGTACACCACATTCAATGCACACAGATGCAGAGAACATCAAAATACCTCTGACTATGATGACATTATGGTGCAAAATGCCGTAAATGGTCCTCAGGATAGTGACATTGAACATGATCCAGTTGAACTGTCAGATGAAAATGAAACTACCTCTGTCGCAGAAGGTAGCAGTGAGAGATTAGCAGAGCAGTTACAATTCAATTTGGCTGCCTTTTTCCTAAAAATGCTAACTGTTCTCCATGTGTCACAGAGGGCAACACAGGAAATCATTGAACATATTGATCAGTTGTTTTTGTTGTCAGAGCCTGTTGTCAGGGAATCTGTAATCAAAATAATGGAGAAACATAATTGCCCCTTTACTGACACACTTGTGAGTGAGATAGTGCACGCAGTGGCGGAGAGTAATGTGTTGCATATGTCAGTTACAGCTGAAGGACCCCTGTCAACAGCCAAAAGGAGGAAAACATTTTATGAAGAAAAGTTCCCACTTATTAGGCCTGTTGAATACCTGATTGAGTCGTCAAAGCATACCTTTATGTATGTACCCATTCTCAGTACTTTGCATCAGTTGTTAAAAAAAACAGATGTACTTGAGAAAGTCCAACAAACCACTTCCAAGTTGCCAGGACAGTATTTGTCACACTGTGATGGCTCCTACTACCAGGAAAATGAGCTTCTCTCAGAAGAGGGTCAGAAGTTATCATTAATTCTTTATGTTGATGATTTTGAAATCACAAACCCCTTGGGAACATCAAGAAAAATACACAAAGTGTGTGCAGTTTATTGGACATTAGCTAACCTGCCAGGAAAGTACCGTTCAGCTCTTCATTCAATTCAACTTGCCCTTTTGTGTAATTCTAATGATGTCCGGGAATTTGGATTCTCAAAGGTCTTTGCACCCCTCCTAAAGGACCTAAGAACTCTTGAAGAGGAGGGCGTCTACATTGAGGCTTTTGGCGACTGTGTCAAAGGAACAGTCTTCTCTGTTGCAGCTGATAATCTTGCTGCTCATGCACTCGCTGGCTTCAATGAGAGTTTCAGGTCTACGTATTTCTGCAGGTTTTGTCTTACCACCCAGACTGAAATGCAAGCATCAGATGCAGTCACTGATGTTAACCTGAGAACCAAAGATCTGCATGATAGCCTTGTTCAAGACATTTAGAAAGGTGACACTGAACAGAGTTATGGTGTTAAACACAGTTGTGTTCTCTCTGACCATCTCAATACTTTCATCCTCTCACAGGATTTCCACCTGATGTCCTGCATGACCTGTTTGAGGGTGTGATTCCCGTTGAGTTGGCACATTGTCTGAAAGGTATGATTGCAAAAAAATATTTCACTTTAGAGGAGCTGAATCGAGCAATACTGTTTTTTCCCTACCAACATGCTGATAAGGTTGACCGCCCTCACCCAATTCCTCAAAATTTTGTCAGTCGAGGAACAATTGGTGGAAATGGGCATGAGAATCATACTCTGCTGAGGCTGCTTCCTCTTCTCATTGGCTCCAGAGTTCCAGAAGGTGACAAATTCTGGGAGGTGCTCATGGATTTAAAAGATATTGTTGAGCTTGCTGTGTCTCATAGCTTTACTGATGAAACCATTCAGTACATGGCTTGCAAGATTTTAGATCACAGACAGTTGCTCCAAGAAGTCTTGCCTAGTTTAAGATTAAGACCAAAGCACCATATTATCGAGCATTATCCCCATCTCATAAAATGTTTTGGTCCTCTCGTATATCCCTGTACAATGAGATTTGAGGGGAAGCACAAAATCTTCAAGAAAATCCTTCGTGACAGTAATAACTTCAAAAATGTGCTAAAAACTTTAGCAGAGAGACACCAGAGCATGATGGCTTATTATTTATCTTCACCACGTTTTTTTAAGCCTTCAGTACAGACTTCAAAAGTGGAGTCAGTCTATGTTGACTCATTGCCTGTTGATACACATGCGTTAATATCCAGCATGACAGACAGCAGCAGTGTTTATCGCACAAAACAGGTAACCATTGAGGGCACAACCTTTGTGACTGGCATGTTTGTTTGCACTGGGACACATGCTGCCTTACCTGAGTTTAAAGAGATAAGAAACATATTCCTAATCCGAAGCGACATCTTCTTTTTACTGGAAGACTATGAAACCGGATACACTGAGCATCTGCGCTCGTATCATCTAAATGATCACACGAAGAAGGGTCATACAGTAAAATCTGTTTTGCAGTTGACTGACCAAATGCCACTGTGTGGCTACAAAGTCTCTGGCAAGCTAATTTTAACAACTAAACATTTTCTTGCAGTCACAGAGTGAGAGTCGCACACTAGAGGGCATCCTCCTCTACCGCGGGACCTAAGGAAGGAAGATTTCAGACCCTTTCTATAACCAGTAGAGATCATCTTGACACCCAGGACAACATACTGTAAGGTAATGCCTTATCCCACATGGTCAGTAGTCTTTGAGTAAGTTTACATTTTAACTTTACACACACACACACAGATCTGTTTTTGAAATGTAAACCAGTACTTGGTTTGTTGTCTGCCATGATGTGAAGACAAATTCTAATCAGTCTATTGTCTTTAAATTGAGCTAAAAACTTCAGTTTGTTTTGAGCTTTGCTCAGGTATGTGAAATCTATCCTCGCTCAGTCTACAAATGATAAAATGTTATGTGTTGTCCATGTAGGCAGCTTTTGAATACAGAGAGCCAGGAAATACAGTTGTTCTTTGTGTTTTATGTTACAGGTTCCACTAACACAGTGTAAATGGAAGAATCTGAGGTCCTCAAACTAAGGGTCGTCCTTGACGATGCCAATGCTGAGAGGCTAATTTTGCGCTCTCGTCCCGAGACTATAAATGCCCTCATATCCGAGGTGAAAAGTAAACTGAACTTGATGTTTGATTTCCGGCTACAGTTTCAAGATCCGGAATTTGACAATGCTTTATGCAATTAAGTAAACATTGAAGACCTGCCGTCCAAGGCAACAATTCAAGTAGTAAGGCTTATTGATGTAGATCAGTCCTCTACGAGCACAGATGATAGTGTTATTGTCTGACAATACTGATTCCCCCGAGCGTCTTTGCCGGTGGCCAGAAGTCTTCATTGTTCCAGTATTCTCATATGAGGTAGAGTATTCTCTGAGAGAGGGCGACTCTGTATTTGTTAGAGAAGGGAAATGTCTCCGATTGACCAGAGATCAAAAGCACAACATACTTGATGTCATGGCAGCTGAAATATACAAGCACAAAGCTTACCCTAGTGGCTCACAGATTGGCAGGGCTGCAGAGGCTTTAGTCAGGAAACACCCCTGTCTCAACGAACAAGGTTCCAAAACTGGATGCGAGGGTTGGAAGAACAGCCTTCGCTTTAAGATAGGCAACTTCAGGAGCAAACTTTGCAGGGCTGGCATAAAAGATTTGGCTGTGAATGCAGGCAAGCGCAGCAGGACAAATCCAGAAGGCACAGCTTCCAGGGCAAGCATCAAAAGACCAAGGAGAGGAGAAGTTAACTTCCTTCCCAATTATCCCTCCGGTGAAACAAAGGACACACTGGAGATGCTGAGGCTTCACATGGTGGAGGAATTCAAGAAGACCTCTGCTGAAAGAGACATGCTTCTCATCAACCAACAAATGCAGCGTACCTTTTCACTGAGGCGGGAAGAAATCGTCAATTCTTCCCTTCCAATTGCTGAGCTAATGGACAGGTGGCCTGCTCTCTTTTGTGAAGCACAGGTGAGTAGAACACTTTCAACTTTGAAGAATCATGACCAAATTCAGGTAGTTTTGGTATTTAGTGTGTTTGTTTCTCTCTGTAGCTCTACAGTGAATTCCATAGGATCACCAATCAAAATCTGCAGTTTTCCTTTTTTTCTGCGTTGGATAAATACACACCTCAGCTGCTGAAATTATACAGGAAGAGGACGACTGGAAGATTTGGAGAGAAGCTGAAGCATGTTTTGACAGCTTATGAAGAACAGGTGAACACATTTTTATTATATCACATTGAAAATGTATGCATACAGCTGACTTAAACATCAGCTAATGTGTTCTTTATCTTTATTCAAAAGGACAAGAACAACATCACTGCAGCCAGAACAGCAGTCCTTGCTGGCCTAACACTGTACCTGAGAGAGGATTCGTCAGACATATTCAAGACTTGCACGGTAATTCTTTATTCTTCTACTATGTCCATACCTCAAAAGTTGAAACTGAAACATCAATGAACATAGTTATTAGAAACTGCCTTAAACATTCCTTTTGAACAATTCACTGTTATCAGTTATCCCTGTTTATGTCCTTTTACTCTTTAGGTCTTTGTTTTCAACGACCCTTTATGTTCCAGCTGAAGTAACTCGTACAGTTGCACCGTATTCATTTGAAAAAATATTGTACAAAAACATACTATTTCTGTGTGAAAGTCTTACTAGGAACAGTCTACTGCATTTAAGGTTGTAAAAAATGAGTCGCATTGTGCATGTTTTTGATTCAGGCCTGTGTGTGAGAAGCATGTCGCTCCATAACAGAGTAAAAGTTTCCCTCAGGGATAAATTAAGTATAACAAATTTTATTGTTCATAAGTTTGGATGTGCGTGTCTATTGTTTTATATACCCAAATGTCTGAATTTACATTTACTGGAATTTAAATTTACTTGAAGTTGCCTGGATCATTTCCCAAAATAATACTTGTTTGCTAACCAATTAAGAATCTTTTTCCTCTCATTTAATCTCATTCAATAGCCTCTAACCATGTATGAAGGCGGTTAGTGTTTATCACAGCGACTTTGGGTCAGAATCCGACCTCAGCCCTTTGCTCTGTGTCATCCCCCCCAAAACATTTCCTGTCTCTTTTCACCTGTCCGATCTAAACAAGGCAAAAAACAACAACAAACAGGTGTCATAATGAGAGAATAGGAATCCAAGGAGTCTGAAAATAATTCCAGTTTCCACTCTAGATAATATTCAACACTAAAAACTTTTGTTTGCATGACTTATCAGTCCAGTGAGTTTTCTTTATATAAACACTCATTTATTTTCGACGGCCATTTTTTATAAAAAGGTTGAATGTGCATGTCATTTGCCCCCTGGTGGGTGGATTATGTTTACCGTATGCATCTGGTGGCATTCATTTGGTTTTTAAGGATACAAATTATCTCACTGAAGATGTAAAACTCATTTTTCAAAAATGGTTTGCTTGGCATTATAGGGTTAAGATTATCTACTTGATAAGTAAAACTAGACTGATGAAGCATTATTAACTGAAGTTTATCACTACAGTTTAATTTATCAGAGTAGAGGATTGGATTCAATCCGTACTTGTTTCCATCACAGTTGTGTGAAGTTATTTCTGCTTTGTCTTAGACAGTAGGAATGGTTTCATAGTAGCTTACTTCAGAATCAGTATCAGATTTATTGGCCAGTTATGCTTACACGCACACAGAGTTTAGCTCCGGTTAACTATGCTCTCTTATGTACAGAGGTACATTAAATATTAACGATAAATGTAAGAAAATTACCAAAATCTTATGGTAACACTACTGTGGCCACCATCCCCGGTGCCATCTTGGCAGATTTGCTTGTTTTACTTTTTCTTTTTAAATATTGCTTCCACTTGCTTAATAAAATCTGTTAGGCTTAAATTCTTCCTCACACATGCTAATTACATTCTTCTTCCTCAGGATGAGTTTGAGATGTCCCAGGAGGAAGCTGTGGCTTTGGTGGCGGTGGTTGCCGAAGATGAGGCGCAAACAGGAGTTCCTTTTGATACGCAGCATGTGTCCATCATCCTGGAAGGCCAGGTTGTGATGTCTACAAGAACATGGACTGACTCAGTTGTTGTTTTGTTTGGTTTGGTTTATGCTCTACATTTGAGCTATCCTGAAAAGCTAAGTGGCTTCTTTGAGTTCATCCAGGTTGTTCTCCTTGATCTTGATGAAGGCCGAAAGCAGCTCAAACCAAAGTTGCAGGCATTGAGAAATGGGCTGGAGTGAATGATCAGCATCTTTGTTGTTTTCATTTTCCTGTTAAGTAGTACCTTAAAAAGAGGGGGGAAAAACCTTTACTCCACTCTTGCTAATTATCAACAATTTTTTAGAGAAAAATCACATGGTCAGTCAAGGTTCAGAAGGACTGAGGCTTCATAATTTTTTTCTAATAAATTGGTGATATTTCGCAAGAGTAGTGTGCAGGATTTTTTACTTTTCCAAGCTTTTATTTGTTTTCCTATTCATACTTCCCAGGATAGTTGGATAAAAGATGTACTTAACTTTTTTTTTCTACAAGACACTTGAGTTCCACTGGCTATAATGTTCATCCATGTTTTGGAGTTGTGTCTCTGGAGGTGAACGGAGGCTTCAGTTTTGTCAGAGGTGCCGACAAACATCAGTTAATTTTAGTTTAATGCTGGTGCTAAAGAGTGACTCATCTACCAATGCAGAGAGTCACACATTCTAATTTTTAAGGGCACTGTTAAGTTGCTGCTGAAATTAGTTAATTATTGCCTGGTGTTTATATTGCCATAAATAAATGGCATGTTTAATCAAAAAGAGATGCTGTGTTAAGGACTACTTTAATGAACATTGAAATGTTTTGTAGTTACTCAGCATTCAGGTTAATAAATGATTTAAGTTGGATCAGACATTAGTCATTTGTATTGTGTTCATGCAACTAAGTTGGTTCAAGGCAACCGGTGTCCTCAAATGAATTGAGTTGACCAAATGTAATTTTAAGTTATCAAAACTAGAATGTAATAAGTTACTTCAATTGGAAGACAAAGTTAATTAAACTTAACTACAAAGATTTTGCAATACAAAATGCGTTTAAGTTAGTATTACTTAATTGACACTCATTTAAGGAACACGTGTGACATAAGTTGAACAAATTGCTGCATTTAAGTGTAAAAAGCTAATTCTTTACATTTCACTTCACTAAATGTAACAAGTACCGCTCACTCATAATACACATGCCACATAAACTTAAGATAAAAGAGTTATCTTTACTAACATAAAATATTTGTTTCACCTTAATTTATTTGAGTTTGTAAACTTAAATGGTTCAAGGCAACCGGTTTCCTCAAACCATTTAAGTTGAACTAACTTGTCAGGTTTTACAGTGTATGTATGTATGTATATATATATATATATATATGTCTGTGTGTGTGTCTGTATCTGTCTGTGTGTACTGACATTTATTGCTCTATTTTTTGTTTTTGAATCTTCTTTTTCATTTTTTAGTTTTATTTATCCATTTATGTTTATGTATTTTATAATCATTTTTATTTCCATTTATATTTATTTTTTGGACTTAATTTGTTCATTTTATTTGATTTTCGTCTTTATTTTCACTTTTATTTATTTATTTTTGATGTTAGCGGTTTTGTACGGAAGCGTATTGCTGCCACAATAGAAAAAAAAAAAATTATCTCAAAATTTTGAGCTACCGAGTTATCTTAAATTTTTGAGACAATGACTTATCTTGTTATTTTGTGCCACCAAATCACAATGTTATAAGGTGAATGAATGTGGAAACTGGATGGAGAATTGCATATGGCTCGCTTTAGGTGATATAGTTCAATTCTATTTCCAGCTTGAGTCCGACCCTCTGGAAGTAGATCCCTGATCATATTTACTGTGACCATCAGTTTGTGTGTAGATCCCGTCTCACAGGCTGTAGGTCATTCACAGACTCGTCTCTCCCATGTCTATGGTCTCTCCTACACACAGGCCTGTGCGTTTCTAATTCATGTCCCTCCAAACATTACAACAAGGAAATTAGATGAGTGACTAAATAATATTCTGCAGATAAATAACATACTACTATTTATTTGTGATACTGAACTATCTCAAAGTTTTGTGATATTGAGTTATCTCAAACTTTTGAGATCACTAAAAGATTTCAGGGCTCTTTTGTCCCCAGTGCAATTCATTTACTTAATGACAATTAGTTGTTGGTTGCTTATGTTTCTCTTGCACTATCATCATTGTTGCCCTACATGCACTTTCACACTTCGCACTTTTCTGCATTAACTTGCGTGTTACTTTCCATTTTTTTGGTTTGAGCTCGGGTCTAAACATGTCATCGCCTTTATATGTGTATGGTGTTTCTTATCCTACCTCTTTTAGTCATTGTGTTGTCTATCATTTCTGTATTTTAGACTTTTTACTATTGTCATTGTGTCTTGTCCTTTGTGTGTTCCGGTTGCAGCATCAATCTCCCTTGAAGAGACAATAAAGTAAATTCTGATTCTGACTCTGTATCTCAAACGTTTGAGATACAGAGTTATCACAAATACACCATGTTATAACGTGATACTGAATTGATCACTTTTACCTTTGTAGCATTAGAGTATTTACCCGAAGGCTTTCAGCTATTCCCCTCAAAATCTAAGTTCCTTGTAGCGGTGTTTACAGGCAGTACAGTGGATAGAAGAAACAAGACCACTAAGATCAGTCATATGCTCAGATTCCAGTTCATCCATTATCAGTCTCCAACACAACCATTCAGACAGTAGACCAGATATTCTAATGGAAATAAAACAAACTCTACATAGGATTCAGATGATGGGGTTAACAGTTATATTTGTATGGATACCAGCACATATAGGAGTTAGGGGTGATGAGCAAGCGGACAGGGAGGCAAGGAAAGCTACAAACTGCAGGCAAATTGATGTGGAAGTAGGGTGCAGTGGAGGAAAGAACTGGGAGGTGGTTTTACAAAATACAAAGGAAGGTTGGGAAAATAAGGAAAACTACTTTAAATCGAAGCAGTGAAACAGTCGTATCAAGATTGAGATTCGGTCACAGCAGGTTGAACAGCACGTTATATAAAATGGAAAAACATCCAAGTGGAAAATGTGAGCATTGTGGGAGTTTGGAAACGGTAGAACATGTCATTATGCACTGTAGGAGGTATGAAGAGGAAAGAAGGCAGTTGATTTATGATCTTAAGGGAGAAAAATAATCCTTTGACATTATACATATTTTACAAAAAGAATCAGAGAGCACATGTTTCAAAATATTATTTAATTATCTGAGACGTACAAAGTTGATAGAGAGAATTTATTTATTTTTAAATTTATTTATCACAGATTTACTTCCAGAGGTTCGGACTGATTCTTCCTCCTATAGAGCCCTATGCATTTCAAAAACACGTCTTTGTATGCAAACTTATTGATATATCATCTACAGAGCTCAATAACTACAGGAACTCTCCAGGTCTATTTTTCTTTTTTTTTCTTTTTCTACTCTTGGACTTTATTGGGAAATGAACGCGTGAGTGTGTTCGCTGTTTTATACAGTGGTTAGCGCTCACAGACTGTAAAACGCACGCGCTGTGTTTTTCTCGCATTGCATTCTGGTTCTTGTAGTCTGGCTGTAACCTTGTTTATTGTGATTTTCTGTAGCGCTATGCCCCATGATGTCTGCGGGCAGTGCAGTGTTTCAGACAGCTGAAAATGGAAACGTGGGTATGTAGAGTTTTTCTGACCTTAGAGAGAGAGAGAGGGAAATATGTTCGGACAGTTAAAGCTTTATCTCATTGTAACTAACTGAGCTAACCGAGCTAACGGCAAAGCAGCTACATAGCATGCTAACAAGGGTTGGTTCCGTCATTAGAGAAACAGGTGAGCTTCCAAACTCCAACACCCTACATCTCTGAGAAGTCTGTTTCTCTCTGTTTCAGGTAAACTGCGGACACCATGTCCATTTCACGGCTGTATGCGAGTGTACACGGACACGGACTCCCTGGAAGCTCACATCAGGGACCATGAGACCCCTGCAGAGTCTCTACCAGGTGAGCTCTAACCCCCCAGGAGCTGGGAACCATGAGAACAATCTGATCCTCGCGACCAGAATGAGTAAATACGCAGAGAAAAGCTCCTGTAGCACACAACAAGTCAGAGTTCATTTTAATAGGGGCTGATGATATTCCCCTATAATACACACTCACACATCCTACACATCTACCTACACATCTACCTACACATGGCCTGCTCAAGTCTTCCTCAATTGCTTCTCTACCATCTACGTCTCATAGGGAAGCTGATGCTGTGCTCTACCATTGGCTGTGATGGTTCTTTCCCTAACATGAGGAAACTGATGGAGCATATGAGGCAGCATCACAAACCCAACCTCTACTTTCTGTAAGTATATACTGTGCTTCCTGTGAGTGTGTAGCGCACTACTGGTGATTAATTGCTCAATTCCTGTGAGTATTTGGAGCATTCCTGAGTATTTACTGTACTTCCTGTGAATATTCATTGTGAATACTTCTTGAGTATTTGGTTTGCTTACTATGATTATTTGGTGTACATCCTGTGAGTATTTAGTGTACTTCCTGTGAGTATTTGTTCACTCTCTGTGGGTGTATTGCACTCCTGTGAGCATTTGGTGTTCTTCCTGTGATTGTCAAGTGTACGTCTAACTAGACAAATAATTTCTGAAGAAATTGCGCTGTGAATGCAGAAGCTGAAGCAGCTTACGCCGAACTGCTAATGCAGAATCCTGAATATGCTGAATGACTGGAATAATATCTGAAAATGGTTGAATGAATCTTGAAAGGCTTGTGCTGAACAGAAAATACTGAAGGAGAACTCCTGAACATGAACACAAACTCTTGGCGAAAAGGATGAAAGGAATAAAATTATGTAGAACATGAAAATATAGATGGATGAATCAAAAAATGAATAAACTCAAAGGAATCGATGAATCATAGTGAAAGAAAACCATGTATCACTAGAAGTTGTGTTGGAATTATCAGTAGTATTTGGTGTTTGAGACTGTCAGTTTGTTTGTGTGTGTGTGTGTGTGCCCCTGTGTGTTGGTCAGTGATGAAGATAAACAATCACTTGAGTATCTTTCTTCATCAGAGTTTTGATCTGTAGGTATAAACAGGTGTGTCAGATCACAGGTCTCCATGGTAACCTGCTCGTTAGGCTGTTTGAAGCTGCAGCTGTTTGATTTAACTGACAGACAGTGCATGACAAGCTGGGTTGAAGCCAAGGACAAGAGTATGAATCTCCTGACGCTGCGCAAAAACCGTAAGAGCTGTAAGAAAGACAAAACCATGACTGGCTTCCTTTGGCTTGGGGCAAGTTCTGATGTAAATTTCATGTTGGTAGAGCCACAGCTTATACCAGAAATTTTGAGTTAAAAAAGTGTTACTCAATCTCTCAGAAAGTCCCTGCAATGCATTCAAGCTGCAGCTTCTTTCAGAGGTGACAATCATTTTAACAGAGATCTTGCTACATTTTGAGACCTGAACAGAAATGATAAATGTTACCGAGGCTTCTAGGCCAAGTATTTTAGTATCGGCCTAGCTCGCTTGGAACCAGGGTTGAGTATGTACTAAAAACTGGTGTCTGACGTGTAGTTTGGCGCCTGTTGAAACGCAACACAAACCGAGTAGAGTAGGGCCAAGACGGGTCAGTGGAAAAGGGCCATTAGTTCACATTTCCATGGCCTGTTTTGTTTTTCTCACAATTTTTGCAGGCATATTCTCCTCAGCATTTTTTAAGAAGCAGGACTGTATAACGGTTGTGCAACTTGACAAGTCGTTTTGTCAAGTTGCAAAACTTGCACAATAAAAGGTTCTATATTCTAACTGTCACCATTCTGATTCCTTCACTTCATTAGAATAATGAGTGCCAGCCCTTTGTGAACAGCAGCATTTTGTGGGGCCATTCAAACCTGTGTTCATAATAGTGTTATATAGTCTGGACAGTAACATTTTTCTACAACATTCGCTCCTCATGACAGTTAAATATGTAATTCTAAGCCAATTTACAGCAGTTGTCATTCTACAAATCATTAGAAAATGAGTTTAAGTCACAGCCATGCATGAAAAAAATACCGTCAAATACTGTGATACTGATATAATTTGGAAAAATACAGTCATATCAATTTTTGGTCATACCGCCCAGCCCTAGCCTAAATTCATGATTCCAGTGTTTTTTTTTCGGGAAAGACGGCCACATTCATGACTTTGGGACATCAGACCTCTGCATCACATGACTTTTAACTGTTTTCAAAAGTATAATGGCACCTTTAAGTGTACTTCTTGGGTATTAGGTGTACTTACATGAGTATTTTGTGTACTTACTATAAGTGATTAGTGCACTTCCTGGGAGTGTTCAGTGCTCTCCCTTTGGTTATTTGCTTCCTCTCTTTGAGTTTGTTGCACTTGTTGTGAGTTTATTTTGTGTTCTCCCTCTGAGTGTTTCACCCACAACAGTCTTTCTTTGGTAACATTGTTATACTCGTTAAATGTTGTTCATTCTTTCTCCAGGTGTGAGAACTGCCGCACTAAGTTGCGATCTTACAAAGGTCTCCTCACCCATCTGCACACCTGTTCAAAAGTGCCACGGGGAAAAACCAAGCTGCCCGAACCAGCACCCCCAGGTCCAGCTGGTGCTCCTCCAGCAAACTTGTCCCCCATGGCCATGGACCAGGACCCTCCTCGACTCGAGTCGATGTCCACACCCCAGCAGCTCCCCCCTCAAATCCAGAACGCAGACAGCTCCTTACCTGCTGCTGCTCAGCAGGACACTGTTGCCCCCCCACATCTTGGCCCCCCTTTCCTGCCTGAGCCAGATCCCTCTCCTCCCCAGTTGGTTCCCCAGCAGCTCCCCATGGCCTCCTCTTTGCCTCAGCTCATGAACGAAACCTCTGAAGTGCCGCCATCTCTGAACCTGGAGGGTGATGCAAAAATCCCNTTTTTTTGAGCGGCTGTTTTTCATGAATTACAAAAGAATCACAGTCACAGAAAGGACTGTGTCTTCATGAGTCAGGGGAAAAGAAGCTTAAGCTCTGCCAGTGGACATGTCTTTAAAAGCTAATTAGTGCTTATTATTGTCCTCATGAAGTCGTTGTGTGTATGAGAGAGGATTAAAGTCAGTGAAGAGCTGGAGGCTTTGTTTTCCTCTCTAAATCCTGAAAACTTCATTTCTCTGTTGTTTGAGCCTCATGTTTCTGTGTCTCTTTGTTCAGGCTCACAGCTCTTTCTCTTTGTTTCTTTACACCGAACTCAGAGCTCTTTTCTTTCATCTGGAAGAAACACACCAAGAGTCATAGTCAGAGACACCTGTGCAAGAATATAACCCCCAACAAACATCAGCATGACGACCCATACTATAGAGTATTTTAATGTGATAAGGAGTTCTGGCTTTAGTTTGTTTCTGATCATTTCTGATGACTCAGAGATTTAACTGAGCTGCAGCCTCAGTGTGTTGACGATCACATGTTTTCTAGAATCATCCATCCCACAAAAAACACATGATTTTCTTGTGTTTTAAATACATGAGACAGATGTGATCATCAAACACAGAGGGCTCTGGTACCATGGAGCTCCAGGAGAAACTCACTTTCATTCTTTCTTTTTTTTTTTTTTCCTGAGGGTTTAGAAGTGAGTTGATGTTGCTTCACTGATCAAAGTTTGTAGGTTTAAAGAAATTAATGTCAGATCATATATTTTACTTTATTTCATTGTTGTCTGAATCATAAACGGGTTCAGTCACGTCCAGTTCAAACCTTTGCTGTTGTTGCTGTTTTCTGTCCATGGTGCTGAAGTCAACTGTCATGATGTCACAGTCTCACTGACTTTGTTTTGCTCTTTTATCAAACTCAGTCACAGACTGTTTGTGTGTGAACTGTGAACTTAAATCATGTTGTGAGACTTTATGATTTTTGAGTTGACTTCTTTATCAAACTCATAAACAACAGGCTGCACATTCAGGTGAAAGAGACTGGAGGATTAGACTGAGCATGACAGATACAAAGAGGAGTGAAGTAGATAGAACAACACTGACGGTGAGTGGTTTATGAACATTACAAGGACTGAAAGTCACTCTTTCATTTCTTGTCTCTCTGTGGTTAAACCAGCAGCTTTTTCGACTCTTTATTTCCTGTGGATGTGACCTCCCTCTGTGATTCTCCAACCCCAGAGCTCTGCAGGATCACATGTGTTTAAAGCTGCTTCAGTTTGAGCTGAGAGGACAGAGACTCTGAGCAGATCCACTACCAGACACAGAAAACAGAGCTGACTTCTAGACTCATGAGTGAAGGGCTGTGTGAGGGCAGCTTTTCTTCCTTCAGGACTAAATGACTGTTCCATTGAATTCAAGCTGACTGCACTGATCCTCATGTCTTAAAGCAAACTCAGCATTGACTTTCTCTTGGTGTAAAAACATCTGCTTCATGTCTGACTCTGGATCAGTGAGACAGCACAGTGGGATCTTCACTTTGTCTCTTCATCTTTCATTAAACGTGTGATAAGTTTTTATTTCCCTGTGTGTTGATGAATCTTCCATTCACTGAGTGTTGAAGAGAGATTTGATGTTTGTTTTTCATCATTTATGCTCAGTTTTATTCCTCAGTGGACTGCTTTGTAGTTTTGGCTGCTGTTCAGGAAACTTGATTCCACAGAGCAGCTCTGCTTCTAAAACAGGACAGTTTTCACTTTGAGCTCTAAGCTGAGCTCTCAGCTTAGAGCTCTCAGCTTAGAGCTCAGCTTAGAGCTCTCAGCTTAGAGCTCAGCTTAGAGCTCTCAGTTTAGAGCTCAGTTTAGAGCTCTCAGTTTAGAGCTCTCAGCTTAGAGCTCTCAGCTTAGAGCTCAGCTTAGAGCTCTAAGCTTAGAGCTCAGTTTAGAGCTCTCAGTTTAGAGCTCTCAGCTTAGAGCTCTCAGCTTAGAGCTCTCAGCTTAGAGCTCTAAGCTTAGAGCTCAGCTTCACTTTAGTTTGACCTCAGTCTGAGTCAAGACTTGGACTTTATTTACAGCAGATTTGATTGTTGACAATCCACACGTGGGTTCAGATCCAGCTGTTAGTTTCTCTAACATCTGTGAGTCCAACAACAGCAGACTCCTCCACAGAGAAAACACTGAACAGAGCTGCACAGAGAAAACACATGATCCACTTTGATTTGTCACAAAGCTGCCACAAAGAGATGATCATTTAGTCTCTTTGTGTGTGTGAATCTATTTTTCTTCTCTTTCTTTAGCAGGNCTTTACTGCAGCTCTTTCTCACTTTACCTGCAACAATTTGCTGACTCAGACTTTGTTTGTGTGACTGTTGATCTGAGCAAAGAAGCAGCTAAAAGAAGAGAAACTAGAGTTTGTTTCTTTTGAAGATGTGGTTGATGAATGGAGAGTGTGTGTGATGTAAAGTGAGCAGCTAAACCAAGTCACTCAGACCAAGAGGAGACAGACAGGTGGAAAGAGCAGCAGCAGCTCTGAATGTCAGAGAGAGAGAGACAGTTGTGCAGCTTCAGTCTGGACTTTGAGCTGGACTCAGCCTGCAGCAGCTGTGAGCAGTTCACACACACACACACACTCACACACCTCATTCATGAGAGACGACCAATCAGATCAGAGCACAGGCCTCTGCTTTAGTTTGACTGTTTTTAAGAAGGTCTTGATCAGAAACAGTGTTTGAGAAGTGAAGTTAAATCTTCAAACTGTGAATCAGACCCTTTACCCTCTGATTTCCTGTTCATAACTAAATACAAGTTAACTGTTTTCAGATTCAGTGAATAAAATTTACCACATAAACAAATAGCATAATATAAAAAAGTGAATATTCAAATTTAACTTTCCACCCTGAGTTGAGGATAATCTTTCATGATCTTCTCAACAGTTTGTCGTCGACCTGAGTTGAACTGTATTGAATCAGTTTTCCTGAATCGTCTCATTCCACCTCAAACTCTTAGTGAAGTTTCAAAAGCAGCAGAGAAAGTTGAAGGTTTGAAGCCTGTGGAGCCACGAGGCCTCAGGGAGGATTTTCTGAAAACTTGAACATTCATGAGTCCACCTGTGTGTGACTGCTGTTCAAGAAAGGTGTGTTAAAGAGGAAAATGCTTTCAAGGGAAAATATTACAAGTTAAAGTCAGACGTGTTCAAGTGTGTCATTAAAGAAGGATTTTAATCAATGTGTTAAAAATCCTGAGGATCTGTTCACACTGACAGTTGGTAAAAACTCAGTGATTATCATTTGAATCTAAAATCAAATGACATCATTGGATTTAGAGATAAACTCCAGCAGGAAAACTTTGAACTCTCTGATTTAACTCAAAAGCTGCTCTACTCTTTGCTGCTCTTCTGTTTCACTTTCCTCAACAGTTTAACATCTTTAGATTTCATGTTGTCTTTGACCTTTTCACAGTCTTGAGTCTTTTTTATCTTCATTGATAGAGCAGCTGAAGAGAGACGGAGAATGTAAAGATAAGAGAACGAGGACATAGATGGTTTTTCTTCCTCCTTGGTAACAGTTAGATGAAAAACTGTGTCAGATCCAAGAATGAGTTTAACATTTGCAGCAAGCAGAAAATGACAAATGGTTTCTCCTTAGTCCAAATGGGATAAATCTGCCATATGGTCGACTACTATATGTATCTCAAAGTTTTTGCTTTCCTTTTTGTTATTGTTGCTTGGTTGCAGTTTTCTGGATAATCAGTTTATAATGTTGTAAGGAGCAGTTCTGCATTGTGTGTCAGAAAACTGTGTGTAGCTTCTGTAGATAATGAGTTTATCCACAGGAAACCAGAGCATTATGAAATACATAAACAGTGCAGACGTGTTCAGTGGCAATGATGTTTTTTTTGTTTTGTTTTTTTTTGAGCGGCTGTTTTTCATGAATTACAAAAGAATCACAGTCACAGAAAGGACTGTGTCTTCATGAGTCAGGGGAAAAGAAGCTTAAGCTCTGCCAGTGGACATGTCTTTAAAAGCTAATTAGTGCTTATTATTGTCCTCATGAAGTCGTTGTGTGTATGAGAGAGGATTAAAGTCAGTGAAGAGCTGGAGGCTTTGTTTTCCTCTCTAAATCCTGAAAACTTCATTTCTCTGTTGTTTGAGCCTCATGTTTCTGTGTCTCTTTGTTCAGGCTCACAGCTCTTTCTCTTTGTTTCTTTACACCGAACTCAGAGCTCTTTTCTTTCATCTGGAAGAAACACACCAAGAGTCATAGTCAGAGACACCTGTGCAAGAATATAACCCCCAANTTAGAGCTCTCAGCTTAGAGCTCTCAGCTTAGAGCTCTCAGCTTAGAGCTCTAAGCTTAGAGCTCAGCTTCACTTTAGTTTGACCTCAGTCTGAGTCAAGACTTGGACTTTATTTACAGCAGATTTGATTGTTGACAATCCACACGTGGGTTCAGATCCAGCTGTTAGTTTCTCTAACATCTGTGAGTCCAACAACAGCAGACTCCTCCACAGAGAAAACACTGAACAGAGCTGCACAGAGAAAACACATGATCCACTTTGATTTGTCACAAAGCTGCCACAAAGAGATGATCATTTAGTCTCTTTGTGTGTGTGAATCTATTTTTCTTCTCTTTCTTTAGCAGGATGCTGTTAGATGATACAAACTGTCAGAGCTCCAGATGAAAATACAAATCCAGGGGAACAGAATGGTTTGCAGCCATGCAAATAAATCGTAGTCTAGTAAGTTTACATCTAACTCGTGTTTCTGCCTCGTCTCTTTGTAGTAGACTACAACAAAGGACTTGACTCCGTGTCTCTTCTACAGAGAAGCTGACTGTCTTCAGACACAAACAGCTTTAAAAACTGGACTGAATCCAAATATTCAGCTTCATGGAACAACATTCCTGCTGCACACTTTGACTCACAGACAGGAAACAGCATGTTGTAGTTTTAGTCGACTGTGTTGAAGTTTAAGAACCTGCTTAAATGCTGTTTTCTCTGTGACTGTGTTCAGCCAATAGAAACACTCAGATCAAATCCTCTTTATGAGGCAGTCACGGATCAGTGATGAGATAATTGCTGCTCTGATAGAAACAGAGGATTATGGGTAATCAGATAAGATCAATCAAAAGGCCTGAGAGGCTAATTACACAGTTTGCTGGATTGTACCTTTATTAATGTTGATTATCTGGTGTTAGATTGTGCTCTGAATGTTAATGTGTTTTGCAGCAGAGAGTTATAGAGGCTTTAGTTTGAGTCGACTCGGTTATTTCACGACAGAACAGATGTCTGAATAGGTGTAGGGTGAAGAAAAGTTCAGTCAGTGCAGATGAACTGAGCCTCTCGTACTCTGAGACATAGTTTGACTGTTTGAACTCTTTCCTGGATTCTTGTTGGTCAAATTGGAAAAAAAAGAAAGTAATCGCCAACAGAGCCCAGAGCTGTCTGGCTGCCTCTGCTTTTTCTAATTCATTTCTCTTTTTACCCATCATCCTCTCTGCTCCACAGTAACATGTCCCTTTCTGAGTGAAGTCTGTGTCTTGTTTTCAGTCTGTTCCTCCTGCAGGTGGTACCTGATCATTTCCATAAGGTCAGCTTTCATTCAGAGCTCTGACTGAATCATCTGCTCCTGACTGACAGCTGAATGAAGAAGAAGTCAGTCTGTGAAAGAGGAAGCTGTGAGCTCAGCTCTACCTCTCTGCTAGAGTTTAATGCACAGAGGAAAGAGGAAAAGATAGACGCCTCCAAGAGACTCAACATTTTTTATTCATTTTTTATTCGTTTTTTATTTTTGAATATGCAAATCATACGGTGCTTTCTAATAACTACTAACCGTTTCTTTGATATGATAAATATATGAAAATATTTAGGAAGCTAAACAATATTTCAATATAAAATAAAGTGAAATCATGAAAGAAATGACTTATTCGTAAAAGGAGTAGTAGAAGCATGTCTTATTAACTCTCACTCCTTTCCTACATATCAATATTATATGTACATATATACATACATATACCTATACATACACCTCTATAATCATATACACCTCTACCCATACACCAATACATATGTATACTCATATATACATGTACACATAACATATACAATCCCTGTGCATACATACATATATTTACTCATATACATATTCATAAACACATACACATTTATCACCTTATCCATTGATCACTGAAAATAATGATGACTGGCGAACATGTCACATGCATAGACTGTATAATCAGTGGACGTAACGACGTTTGGCTCAAACTGAAGCCTCCAGCAGATGCCCCGACCCCTGGTGTCTGGCTGCTCTCTCTAGGTCGTCCTAAGACGAGCCTTCCATCGTTGCTTCCAGTCATCCCGATTTTCCATACACCTGGCCAGTTCTTTGGTGCTCTGGGCTCCTGCATCCTTCTTGAGTACGTCCACGTATGTCAGTACGGGACGTCCTCTTGACCGTTGGCCATGTGTTGGTTCCCATAGCACCATCTTGCTGGCTGGCAGCTCTTGATGCCTTTGGCAATATCCTGCTATTCTCATTCTCCTTACAGCAATCTTGTCACTCACCCTTGGTATTCCCTTGTACAGGATTTTGTTGGTTACGTGCGCGTTCTTGCTGATGTTGAGCACTGCGCTCAACATCCTGGTGTAGCACCCATCCAGGGACTTTTCTAGGGTTGGCTTCAGGGTCCAGAATTCACTGCCATAGAGGAGAAGAGACTCAACTGTCGCTGCAGTATAGGTCATAATCCCCCCCCCCCATGTATTCCAGATATGAGCCGGGAAATCTTTAAAAAATTACGATACCTCGTAGAAATGTTTCTCTCATCCTTGCACGAAGGTGGTATGACAATGTCATTTGGCTGCATGGTGTTCAGATGTTTTTTTTCCTGAGAAGTTAGTTTCTCATTAGTTATTGGACGTTAAAAACCGTGTTGTAAGTTTCGTTTTACGATAGTTGACAGCTGTCGTTCGTGTGTAGTTTTTATCGGGGATATAAGAAACTTCGGGAAAGAGCCAAAAGGAGACTAAACTGGAAATTCTCTACTGCGCAAACTCTGACTGCACAATGGCAACTAGAGAAATTGGGTTTTTAGGCTTCAAAATTGTAGAACGGTGACAGGCGGAGCCACGCTGTCCATTCTGTATAGTCTATGGTCATATGAAGGAGGAGCTGAGAGGACAGACTGATGTGTCTGCACACACACACACACACACACACACACACACAGCTGCACAGACTGCTTCCATTATACTTAAATAAGTAAATACATGTTGTTGTTTTTTTATATTTACATAATGAAGTTATGAACCTGCCAAGTGAAGGTGTGAAAACCTGTGGAACTAAAATTAAAATACATTTCTTTGAATAACAAGGATGAAGGTTTGTCTAATCCAGAGAAAGAGCAAAGAGAGTCAGAGTGAGAGATGTGTGAGTGAACAGAAGTGTGAAATGTTTCTGTGAGCTCAGTCCTTCAGGGAAAACCAGAAATGGGATCAACAGCAGTGAGATGATGTTTTTCTGCCTCAGTGACACACTGAGTCAACAGCTGCTTGACTTCTTCAAAGACTCTGTACACACTGACTGTAAAGATGTTGTACTACGCACACACACACACACACATATACACAGAGAGAAACAAACAGCATCAGCAGAAATACATCAGCCCTTCACCCTGTTTTTAAGATTCCTCACATTTAACCCAGACTAACTGACCAGTGTTGAGGGTTGTATAGAAACCCATTTCCACCAGTCAAAATATAAGAATGAAGAACTAAATTCGTAGAGATTTTTTTCTTTTTTGCCCAGTTAGTCAAAATTATAAAATAAATGTTGAACTGAGGTCAATTTTGCCTTTTTATCTCAAAATTTTGACTCTTTTTTTTTTTTGCACAATTTTGACCTCCATATCTCAAAAATTGAACTCAGTTGTCTAAAAATTTTGACTTTTTAGAACAAGCCAAGTTTTTATCTTTATCTTATGAGCTTCCATAGAGTTGGGACATAAATGAGCTGAAACTGAAGCAATAGTTCAGGATTAGTGTTTATAGCATGAAGCTTCAGTGATCACAACAAAAATCTGAAGTTCTGCTTTGACGTCTGTTCAGATTCATGTCTCTTGTTTTATATTAATGCCCTGAATGTTTCTCACACCTTTAATATCCCCTCTGTTAAAGTGATTACAAACAGGAAAATACCTGAAAACTCTTGTGTTGTTGCTGATGAAGCTCTGTTTGTTTTTGTGTAACCATGTTGTCTTTCCCTCTTAGATTAGTTTAGTGTTTCTTTGCTGTGTTGTCTTCTCAGTGTGTTGTTTCAGTTCCTATTCTCAGCATCTTTGAGTCTCACTTCAAGTCTCACTTCAAGTCTCACTTCAAGTCTCACTTCAAGTCTCACTTCAAGTCTCACTTCAAGTCTCACTTCAAGTCTCAAGGAGGACAGACGACAACTTAGTTGTGACTCGAAAGACGTGACTACGAAGTCAGGTCTTAGAAGACAGTGTAATTTGATTTTCGAGGACACCCTTGAAAAGTCTCCTGACAGATTTGAGCTGCACAAACTTCTTTCTTTCATCTAAAACTCTTTCAGGTCATGTTGTGTGACTCATCACTAACAAAACATAAATCAAGTCAAATGAGGCAAAGCGTCTGAAAATGAGATCTTAAAGTTGAATGAGCAGCTTCAGGGGTTGAATCATGGTTTTATGAAGCAGCTGATGTGTTTGTGCTTTGGATGGAAAAACTCTTTTGTAGTTGTGTAGTTATGAGTTCAAATATGAGGCTCTCTGAAACTGTGTCAGTGTTTCTGTTTAGAATATTTCCTCTGCAGATATGATGTGTGGAACAAGAGCGTTTTTGGATAAATAAAAAAGTCTGGACATTTAAAAACTTTGTCACCTTTTCTGTGACAAGTACAATAACATTTTTTTTTCCAAATGCACAAATAGTTGAATAATATCCCTGAAACACAAAGCAAAAACCTATCTAGTTGTATTTTTTTCAGTTTAATGACAACAGAGGAAGAGACAGGTGACCTCTGAGTCACTGACTGTGTATAAACTTAGCACAAAAAGTCAGGACAATTGTGTCTGTTCGATTATTTCTTTAGTCCAAACCATTGACTGTATATAGAATGGACAGCGTGGCTCCGCCTGTCAACATTGTACGATTGTGAAGCCAAAAAACCCCATTTCTCTAGCCGCCATTGTGCAGCCAGAGTCTGCGCAGTAGAGAATTTCCGGTGGAGCCAAGTAAAAAAGAGAAATAAAAATATTTCTTTCTTCTTCTTCAGAAGGTTTAGTCTCCTTTTGGCTCTTTCCAGAAGTTTCTTATATCCCCGATAAAAACTATTCACGAAAGGCAGCTGTCAACTATTGTAAAACAAAACTTATATCACGGTTTTTAACGTCCAATAACTAATGAGAAACTAACTTCTCAGAAAAAAAACACTTGAACAACATGCAGCCAAATGACATCATCATACCACCTTAGTGTAAAGATGAGAGAAACCTTTCTAAGAGGTATTATAATTTTTTTAAGTTTTCCCAGCTCATATCTGGAATACATGGGGGGGGGGCTTATGACCTATACTGCAGCCAGACACCAGGGGCGGGGCTTATGACCTATACTGCAGCCAGAGACCAGGGGTCGGGGCTTATGACCTATACTGCAGCCAGAGACCAGGGGTCGGGGCATCTGTTGGAAGCTTCATTTTGAGCGAACGTCGTTACCGCCACTCATTATACAGTCTATGGTCCTAACCCTCTATGGCATGGCGTTGCCCTGAGGCCTGTCCCTTTCAATTTTCAAATAATTTTTATTACGGCTCGGCTTGACATGAGCCCCTATTACTCTCCTGTTTACAGTATTATTTATTTGTCTGTTCATTTGTTTGTGGATTTGTCCTGTATTTATTTTCAATGTGAAGACGTGGATGCATTATATAGAGACATTTTGATGTGTAATTATCCTTATATTCTGTAATATGCTTTAAATTTGTGCTTTCTGTCTTTTAGTTTCACTTACTGAGTTCAGTTTTGAAAAGAAATGATGGTTTACCTGCTTTGATTTATCCTTATTCAATAAAGGAGAATCTAGTTACACTCCACTGTGTATTTTTACTTATTTATTTATAAAGTGAATAAGTAAATAAATTATTGATCATAAATGTTTAGATGATGACAGTGGGTCTAGTAGATTGTGAAAACATTGTGTAGTGGACATCGAAATAATTATTGGCTCAGATTTGTAGTGGCTACTGACTGAGATGAGGGATGAGATTAGATAAATCCTGGAATTTATCCTGGTCTGGAGCAGGCTCGCTCCACAGGATAAATCTCCATGGTAACTTAGGTCATAACATATCCCACTTCCCACTATCCCACTTTTGTGCAACTGGATCAAGGACAAGTTGAGCCGGGATAACCAAGATATCCCGGCTTAATCTCTTATCCTAGTTTTGTGCAACAGGCCCCAGGGGGATTGGTGTGGGATTTGAGTGAACCCTCCGCCCACGTTCAAATGGATTAATACCGATTTATGCGTGGATACGAGCGTACACCCACTTTTTGGTCGTACGCATATTTGATAAATGAGGGCCAGTGTGTGCCATTAGTGAAATTAGCAATCTAAACAGGAAACAGGTTTTGTACCAGGCTTTAAGTACAGTACTTCCAGAGCCAGCCTCAAGCAGTCACTGGAGGAACAGCTGTAAAGTTATGGGAGAGTGGGCCCCTATTCCTCTCCCGTGGGACTCTTTTTTTCATCAACAACATCATCATCATCTTCCGGACACTTTTTCGGTTCGCCTTTTCCTCCCAGGATTTTGAGAAAACCCCCACAAATTATATATCAAATCGAGCGGCTAATTCCTGATTGGTGTGCAATGACTTTTCTCTTACATTACTCAAATTTTGGACGAGATATTCAGGGAAAACTGCTGGATAAAGTCAATGGGAAAATGAATGGGAAACTCTGGAATCACACCAAAATAACAGTTTTTCCCAGCACTTTTGCCTCGCCATACTTTCTCCTAAAGAGTTCATTCCAACTTCAAAACGCAGCTATTTTTGTCCTCTTTTCAGGAATGTATGAGGCATGATACTGGAGTTTATGGGTTTTTGGGAGCGGAGTCCTCAAACCCCCCTGCTTTGACAAAAATCTCCTTTAAATCAGTGGAGCCAGAGTTGGTGATGTCATCGTTAGAGTGGAGGCTCTCAAGGTGAAAATTTTACTATCCAACTGGCTAGAAGCTGCAAACTTAGCTCTACCGACACAAAAAATATATCAAAACGAGGGGGGGGGCAATAAATTCTGGTGATTCTTCAATTCGGGCCCAAATGCTACGAAAAGGTGTGCTGTCATATTTTTTCCCCCAAAAATAAAAATTCATGCAATAGAGGGCTAACTAAGCTTCATGACAATAGATATTTAAATGTTGGAAATAACATAACAGTAACCATTTGACAGGCTCAGTAAAACTCTTCCTCATGTGAAGGTGTGTTTTACCCTGGACTTACCGTCTGTGTCCATGCTGCTGACTGACACACTCCTCCATTTGTTGTGTGTGTAACAGAGTGAGCTCCCTGCCTGTGAGCCTGTTCACCATCAGCTCTGTGAACTCCTCTAAAAGCACAGCTCCCTGCTCTTCACTGTTGGACCAGACTAACACAGCAGGCTCTCAGTCAGTCTTCAGTCAGTCTTCAGTCAGTCTTTAGTCAGAGAGCAAGCACAGGCTCCACAGCTCTGTCATTCTCTGTCAGTCACAGCAGAGCAGAGCCCTGACACTTCCACTCACTGACTCTACTTTCACTCACACACCTGCTGCTGGGCTCCACTTCTCATTTTTAATGAGGGAACGATGTTTCCTGGATGATATACATCAGTTATGAATCGGAATAGTTTTGGGATGGGTTTGAAGCAAAGATAAAATCCATTTCTGTGTGTTTATAGTGTTTAGATAAAGTGTGGTTAGTAACACATTGTTTAACGTCCTCTGGTCTTTGTGTGACTTTGAAATGATGAATTCATCAGGTAACAGGAGATCATAAAGACTTTTGAGAACGTTTGGTTTGGAGTATCTCAGTCAAATGGTGTGTGCATTTTCTTTTCTTTGTCTTTTGTTTTGGCTTTTGTGCCTTTATTTGGCTCGGGGAGAGGACAGTGGATAGTGTAGGAAAGGGGGCGAGAGTGGGGAGTGACATGTGGGTAAGTGCCCACAGGCTTGACTCGCACCTGGGCTGCCCACTTGAGAGCAAACCTCAACCACCATCTGAACTTCAGTGTGTGCATTTTCAATGTGGATTACAGCTGCAAATGAAAACTATTCTGATGTTTGGCTGTTCATCCATTGTTGTGATGATTAATGGACTGATTGGATGATGAGTCGCACAACTTGTAGTTCTTATGTAGTGATCAGCTTTTGTAAAATTGCAGATTACGCTCTGATAAAAACATGCATGTGAAAAAACATTTGTATTTAAATGTATCGCACTACGAACAATAAGGTTGAGGTGACTATGGTTGTTAGTTCTCAAAGAGAGAAGTCCAACCAGCCTTCTTTAATCTTTCTGACAGTGATGAGAAATCCAGATTTTCAGATCCTTCAGTACTTTATTGCCTTTGTAGCATTTAAAGGCTGATTAATTACTCCTCAAAAGTTATTTTGTCAATTATTTTAACTTGTTTTTCCTTCTTTTTTGTTTTGCAAACACCACTCTCAGCAAAGATGGTAAAGACTAAGATGTCTGAGGACACACCACATGAAAACACATGTAACTGAAAATCTACCAACTTTTACATCAGTGGTTACAACACTTTGCTCCCCTCCTGTGGTTTTGGACATGGATATGTAAAATTCTCTTACATGTATTCAATGCTACTTTTGTGTCACTGATTTCTGAAATGTAAATACATCATTTGTAATTTAGTTGAGAACCACTCACTTTGATTCAGCTCAGCTCTTATATTTGCTTTTCATTTCAGCTGTGTGAAGTTAATTTGTCTCCTGTCTGTCAGTGCTTCTAATCTGCTGAGCACCTTTAGAATAACAGATTCCTTATACAACAAATCTGTCTTCTTCTGGCACCTGATTCATCATCACTGCTGTGTTTAAGCAGAGGCTGTTTTCACTGCTCTGTCAGAGTGAAAACAGGAGATAAATGAATGAGGAAACATGCAAACACCTGTCTTTTTAGCAGCTTACACAGGAGAGTCAAGGATGTGACTGAACGAAGAGACCTCTAGCTGACAACAATACAAGTTAATTATGCACCTTTAAAAAAAGAAGAAAGAAAAAAAAATACGATGGGGGAAGTGGAGCAGCATTGGTTTGTCTCTGATTTATAGGATGTAAAGTCATACGATCAGTTTAAGTTCCTAATTCTTATTGTTTATACATCCTGAGACTGAAGAAAATCAAACATGTCTGAACTGTTACTGCAGCAGTGAGAGAGTGAATCATGATTTACTTGCTGTGATAATGAGACACTTTAAAATGAAATCTTGAAGATAAATCTTGGTGAAAAGTTGAGGTGGAGCTTTCTTCAGACTCTGTTCTCAGTTGGAGTCAGAAAGTGATGTTGGATCATCTGAAGTGATTCGTCTGCTCTTTTCATTCCTCTGCTGTCGTCTCTCTGCACTTTCTCACTTCACTCAAACTCAGGTGGAAACATGAAGGAAGAGAAAAATAGATTTTAAAAAGGAGCTGGAAGAAAAAGTGCAGGTGCAGTGAAGGGACATAAGCCCCCCACCCCCCCTCTAAGTGGAGCAGACTTGGTCCGTTCCTTTGGGAACTCCTGCTCATGAACCAATCACAGCCTGTGCTCAGGTTGGAGCTTCCTGCTTTAAACAGAGGAGCACAAACACAGCAGAGCTCAGACAGGTGACAAACAAGTGTTTCAATTCACTCACAGACAGAAAAAGAGGAGGAGAGAAAGAATCTGCTGGATTGTCCTCCTTTCTCTCCCTCTTTCTGTCGTTCTTGGATCAAACTCTTGGATCAAACTCTGAGCTGTGATTGAAAAGAATCAAAGATGAGGAGAGAAGCCTCAGTCCAGTCATCAAAGCTCCAAATTCTTCAAGTCATGGATCANGCTGCTCCAAAATACTTTTGGATGATTTTTACAGACGTATTTGATCCTGATTGGAGCACGAGGACCAAGAGTCCCTCAAAGTTTGAGCTCAGATCAATGCTCCTGTTTTTGATGATGTCAGAGATCAAATCTCTAACAGTCTGTCTCTTCTCTTTTTCTCTCTTTTTCTCTCTTTTTCTCTCTTTCAGGTAAGAGCTGAGTGTGTGACTGTCCTGTTTGTGTGTGTGAATGTGTCAGCTGGATTACAAAGAGAAGCTCCTGCAGCTCCCAGCTCTTCACTCACAGTAAGAAACACACACACAGAGACTTTATATATGTTTGATATTAGACAGAAGGGCTGATGCAGTGTGTGGATATATTTTTGAACTCTACCTCACTCTCTCTCTGCTGCTGCTCTACATTTGTGACTTTATCTCACAAATAAGAATCAAAACCTCACTCGTAGCATGATTCTTGTAGTGATGCTTGTTCTAACTTGGGTGTTTAAGGAGTAGATGTTGTTATGATGGTTTTATTGAGACAGGAAGGAGGCGGACTAAGTCAAAGTTTAATGTAAGCCAGAGAAAAGGAGATTTGTGGTGTCCTCTGTTGTTCCAAGGCCTTGTCTTTAAGCCGATTGTTGTGTGATTGTGTGATCCTGCTGTAGATATTTCATAATGTTCTTCTCTTTTTCTGACTGTATATTGTAGATTGTTATCTGTGAAAGTTTTTGCCTCATTTAGACTGGTTGCCAAAATGTTAGAGCAACTTTGCCTTTAAGCATTTTTATCCACTGTTGAAATTCTGAGTCATCTTAGCACATTGTATTTGTTTTTATCTGTTTTTATTTGGAAGTGTACATTAATAGAATACTATTAATGACCTGGGAAAGAGTTTACATTATGTTTGAGTTTTTTTAGAGCTTCTTTGAAATAAGGTTGCCAACATTGTCTTATGTAATGAGGAAGTTTTATAGAACGCAGACAACTTCAATTATCATTTATTGTGTACGATACATACTTAAAAATGTATTATTCAAAAATATGACATTATCAGTGAGATATTTGATATATGGGTCAATGACAAAAAGAGGGTCTTAAAATGTATTTTTAAAAAGTTCTTTGAAAATGGATAGAAACATATTTCTGAGAGAATAATTATGTTTTCTAACAGATTTCAGTGGTTGACCAACATTTCAAAGTTTTTAGGTTCATTATTTTTTAGTATTTTTAATTTGAGCACCCAAAAATGTCAGGTGGCGCAACCAAATATATGAAAATATATTTATATGTTCCTGTTGTTTTTTCTGTGTGAAATTATTGGCAAGTATCTCTCAAGTGTCTGTAGTGACTCATACATTTTCATTTTGTGTGTTTCATTTCTTTTATTTGTGAATAAGATAAATAATTTGATGTTAAAATAACATTTCACATTATTACATTGGTTGTTCCACCTGACATGGAAATTGTTCCAGTCACCAATGAAGTGAAAAAACCTTTTTTATCAGTATTTCAGAGAAATCTACAAACTTTTCCACTTGGTCACAAATGTCATTTGGGCTCCTCTGGCTGATGCAGTTTCCTGTTTCCTGTTTTATTCTCTTCACTTTAAAATAAAAGTCTAATGTTACGGTTGCACCACCCTGACATTTGACAAGGTGAAAATTACGGGACAAAAGTTTTTTAAATCTCTCAACAGCTTTAAAATTATTTTTATTTGCAAAGAATGTTTTATTTAAAAAGGTTCAAGCATAAAATAATGCCACTGTGGTTTTAATTTCCATTTACAAGAACTGACATTCAATTTTTAGAGTTTAATTACTGTGGATACTTGTCAGGACGGTTGCACCACCTGACATTTTGGGGGTTTGAGGAACCAAAACACAAAAAAACATGTTATATTTTAATAGTTTAAAGATGTGTTCAAATAACA
>RPOG01002238.1:19284-101742 GCA_008086565.1 Thalassoma bifasciatum | reverse complement strand
ACCCTCTTTGGTTCTTGGGGTAGCTTCTTTGGTTCCTCCGGTACCCTCTTTGGTTCTTGGGGAACCCTCTTTGGTTCTTCTGGTTTGATGTCAGAGACATACCTGGGTGTTTCTGGCTCAGGTGAACCAGCACGCAGCTGTGGTTTTCTTGAAGGTTCAGGAGCCTTTGGTTCTGTGACAACTTTCAAGAACATTTTTGTAAGATGATAATCATTTCAACCAAATTTGAAAAACAACCCAAAGTGAAGTCACACTCTATCGAGTGCTTAGCATTTTCAAAGATTTTAACAGAAAGCATGACAAAGACATTTTACCTTACAAGAGCTTAAGCTTACAACATGAGAAGAAGACAGGCACAAAACAGAGAGCATAGCAAAAAGACCTGCTGAAAGCATCTTTAAATACCTGTAGGTGGAAAAGTTTCAGGCTTTGGAGGAGGAACCTTTCGAGCAGGTGGTTGAACCATTGGTTCTTCAGGTCTTGAATCATCTTGTACTTAAGAAAACATGACGTAACGTTTAACCAACAAGCTAAAGTGGAATCAAAGACAACACTCTGAACGAGTGAAAGAGGACCTAAGAGGAAAAGGAGGAGTGACTACAGATACCAAAAGATGGTGAATCAGTACCTTTAGCTGGGATCCGCTCTTGGCCATAGGGAGGAACCTTAGCTGTAGCTGGCTGAACTACGGGCTCCTCGGGTCTCTGTACTTCTGGTGCTTTAAAGAACATTGAACAGAGTAAATGCTCATTAGGCTGGTAGTCAACAAGGTTTAACAAAGTGACCACTCTAACGAGTGTTTCACACACAGGTAACTACCAACCTGACAACATAAAACACACAACAGAGACTGAAGACCAGTCACAGTACAAATCAAAGAGCATGAAGATAGAAAACACACCGTCTGTCCTGTACCTTTTCTCACCCTGTCCTCAGTCTGTGCTGGAGGAACCTTGGCAGTAGGTGGCAGAAATATGGCTTCCTCTGGTTTGGCTTTTTCTTTTGGAAAGAGTCAAAGTTTTCACTTTTCTTAGCATTTATGAATGAGTTTGTTTAAGACAAGTTGTGTGAGCTGCACTTATCACACGCCACAGCTCTGATACTTAGTTCTAAAGTTAGTTAATAAAGAAAACTGAACCAGAACACCACAAATTCATGTGCTGTCAACTTTAGTAAAGTACATTAAAAGATCCAATTGAAGAGGTTAGAGATGAAGAAATTCTTTAAAACAAGGTGTGAGTTACACATTCACATCACAGCAACGTGACACAAATGTCAAGAAAGACATTCAGTTAAAGGGAAAGACATTAGATTAAAGAGAATGTCTTTCCAGGTGAGAAGAAAGGGTCTAGTACTTTACCTTTCGGTGCACCTGCAGCTTTCCTAGCAGCTTCTTCTCTCGCTTCCTGAGGTGTCATTTTGGGCACTTTCGGTTCTGCTGCTGCCTTCTGAGCTGCCGTCCTAGCGTCATCAGGAGCCATTTTTTGCTCCTCAGGAGCGAACTTTCCGGGGAAAGACACCGTCTCCTGCTCGGGTGGTCTGAAGTAAGCTGAAGGCTCTTCAAGTTTAAAAGAGAAATATGACCGTGAGTCGACACAGAACACAGGACACAAGATTCAAGACTTCAAGAAGTAAGAGAGGATAAGAGAAGAAGAGGCAACAAAAATATACAGACAAACAGACTGACTCACAGACAGCAAAATATAGAAATGATATAATTTATTCTAAGATAGCTGAACATGACAGAGAGATTCAGACAACACTCAGAGGACAAGAGGGGAAAACAAAGAGTTTATACAAGCAAAGAGTGAAGAATTTGGTCATGAGATTAACTAAACTCTTAAAACATTGAACACTCATACATTTAAAAAAATATGAAAACTTTTCAAATTGACTGGTCAAACATTTCTAAACTCACAAACCTTCAACTTGTGGTTCTTTGCTCATAAATCAAGTCAGACATGTAATGATAAAAGTTAAAAGTACCTTAAAATCTTAATTTAAAAAAAATTGTACAAGTTAGAGTTTCACCTCTTTCTCAAAGGTTTGTCGCAGAGATTTGAGCCATGTCGACTCTCTAAGAGCAGAAACAGTCATGGAGTTTACCTGATGGGGTCGGAGCTCCTTCTTGCCGAGCTTGATCAGCGAAGGTCACCTCCCCGTGAGGTCTCCTTGCGTCAGGTACTTTAAAATATGACCATCAAGGTTTAGTTTTCTGACCAAGACATGAGCTAAATTCAAGAAATGTTATCGTAAGAGAAACATAAATAAATGAGGAAAGAGAGACAGACAAACAAAGAAATCTCAGAGAATACACAGAGACATAGATAAGAAAAGATGACGAACAGATGGAAACGGAGAGACAGACAGAGAGACGGACAGGAGGAGAGATTTCAGATACCTTTGGAGGAAGCTGCATCTGCATCCCAAGACGGTTTCTCACCGTATCTCCCGTAACCTTCAGGAGCTTGAAAGATCAAGAAAGTTCACATTAAAACTGTGACGGGTCCATTCCACATGAAACCTAAGCTACTGAAAGCTCTAGCGAGGGTTAATAAGAGCACAAAGAGGTGAGCTAAAACAAGACACACAAGAAAAAGAGGGATGAGACACTGAGAACAGACAGACCAGATGGAAAGATGATCTACGACAGCTCAAGTGCAGATAGGGAGAATTTAAGCATCAAACAGCAGAAGCTGCCAAAGCTTTACGTGAGTAAACCAAGAAGACGGACAAACAATGCAGAGAGCAGAGAGGCCGTTCTGATCAGCAGCTTTACTCTGCTGCAGCCGCAAGCTTTACACTTCAGCCATCTAACAGCCAGTTTGCCTTTCTCTACAAAAAGCAGTGTCTCCAATACCTTCAGGGACTCCTTCTCTTCTATCAAACTCAGTCCTCTCAATAATTTCTTCAACAGGTTTTCTCTCTCCTGGTGAGGGAGAAAAGTGGACTTAGAGGAAAACAGGCTGTTTTGCTGACATGTTTTGTATTGTCACAGATCTTTAATAATCTGCAGTGTTTAAGGAGAGAGGTGAGACTTACTGCTAATAAACATCAGGGAATAAAGAAACACAAAGATGATGACAAAGACAGAGCAGAGACAGATACTTAAAGACACAGAGTAAAACAGACAGGTGCTGATACCTGTGGCGGAGGAGTATCGAACAGAAACCACCTCCTCTTCTACCGTCAGACTCTGAAAAGCTACAGCGGATCGTTGAAGAATAATCAGCTGTTAGACTTCAGCTCGAATGATTCATCACAACACGACTGAACCGTGTGCAGAGGAGGATCTGCTCAAAGACTCATGAGAAGCCTGAGTTCATCTCTGCTGGTTTAATGAGTTCATTCTCATAGTTTAAAGACCAAACATCTAAGTTTATCCAAGTTTGAGGTGCTATCCAAGTCTCAAACTTAGACAATACATCTTATAAAGCTGAGAAGGATCCTCCTCTGGACATTTGTCTCAGTGCAGTGATGCTTTAAATATATTCAAAGAAGGGGATTGGATGAACTCCCGGAGGTGTTATTATTAGGAGGGAGGATGGTTCAATCGGTCACACGGTTATTTTGGATGAAACGATGGAGGTTAATCTTTGGGATGGGAGAGGGAACGTTTCTGTATTAATATTGATGGATGAGGTGCAAAAGAAGGAGTCACATTTTCTTCACGCAAAATAGTTTGATATTAGTTTGATATTTGTACCTTTCACTTGTGTTCTCTCTTCAAAGTGATAAAACTCTGCAGACTCTTTTTGAATAGGGGAAAAAAATGAATGAGTGAGTTTTAAGTGAAAGAGTTCTCATTGGGTTTTTTTGAAAGAAACTGTCCCAGACTCACCTCGGACGACCATGGTGGAGGTGTCTGGGACATGAACTGCTCTGTCAGGATCATCTGAAGGTGTAGTCAAAGAGAAGACTTCAGCTCATGCTCAGTTAACAGAAGATATTTTCACGCCTCGCAGTTACAGCCGCTCCATGTTACAAAGAAGGTGTAAAAGTATTAAGTCTGGGGCTCAAAGTTGGTGTTTGACTCGGGATAAAGACGATTAGTGGTTTAGCTTTTAAATACTCACCCTGAGGAACCCTTCCTAACCCAATCTCTGTGAAAGAACGGGGTAAAAACGTTATTCTCTTTGCGGGCTACAAGTCCACGTGAAGGGGTTCAGCTGTGTGATGAACTGTACCGACCTTTGCCTGAAAGGAAAAGCTCAGCACTGCTTCGAGTTTCTCCGGTCGGCTCCAGACGAGCGATCACCGAGTACACGCCTGACGAGTGGGGACATTAACGTCAATGCTAGTTGTCATTTCTTTCTAAAGATCACGTCTACGGCTAGAAAAACACTGGTCAGACCAGGAAGTGGACTAACGTTCATCTGCTTTTCTACTGAGTATCATCGTGACAAACCTTCATCCTTCGGAGTAACATTGCGGATGGTCATAAAGTGCCGCCGGCCCTCCGTCCTGAAGTTATACTTGGAGCTTTCTTCGAGCTCCCACGAGTCTTTGTACCAAGTCACGGTGGCGTTGTCGAAGGCCAATTCACACTCAAAGGTGGCAGCGGGGCGTTCATTGACCTCGATACTTCGGATGCTTTTAGTGAACTGAATTTGTTCTGCTAAAACCAGACAACCAATGTTACCGTCTGATCTGACGTCATAAGATACGTGTTAGTGCGAAGTTTGCATCTGCCACTGGTTTTAGTGTTTTCGGATTACGCTCCTGTTTGGAGTCTCTGGGTTTAATACGTCAGACGCAAAACGAGAAACAGAAATCCACAGAACACAGAAATAAACTCATAAGATATGAGCCAACAAGTTCAAAGAGATCAGTCGAGGTTTTGTTAGTCGGGACATAAACGTCTTACCTGTTCTGTAAGCAGCTCCTGTTAATACAACAGAGGACATGTTAGAGACGCTCACACAGGCGTCGATCAGACAGGACAGGAAGTTAAACTGCTCCTACCTGTGACGGTGAGCTTGGCATTGGAGATGTGAGGTCCACACACCACGCGGAAGTTGCCCTGGTCTTTGGACATGCAGTTCTTGACCCTCAGCTGGTGGCGATCGCCAAAGCTGCTGATCTCGTACTTGTCGCTGTTTTCCAGCTTCTGAGTGCCTTTGTACCAGGTGAGTGTGATCTCTGGATAGTTGATCTTGATGCGGCACTCGAAGGTGGCGCTTTGGTTCTCAGCTGCTGTTTGGTCAGTGATGTCCTCCAGCACGGAGACAGGCTGAGGATTCAAGTTACAGTTATAATCAATTCAGAAAGATTATCTAAATATTTCCGGCTTGGATTAAATCAGAGGAATCCTGTAAAGCTCATGCTTGTGCTGATACTGAAGCACTTTTCCTGACCTGACTCTTGTCCATAAAATAGTTTATTTACAATGTCTTCTGTTACCTCTGTACCAACACGTCCTTCCAGCTGTGTGATAAGACGAGCCATGTCTTCCTCTCCAACCCGACCACCATGCTCCACACCCTATAGGACAACATCAACCACACCTCAGCAGAGATAAAGTCTTTACCTGTTACAAGCGACTCCCTCATGAAGCAATACATTCACTGACGATGAATCAATGAATGTGTGGTACTGTACATTCAAAGTTCTCTCATCACTGAATGTACATTCAAACCAAGTTTTGACCCCCTCCACAGATTTATTATACTGGGTGTCTCTATTTTTACCACTTTTCCAGGCTCCATCTCTTTCTCCCTCTTCAAGAACTCGATAGCCTGCAGGATGGCGCGGTAGTCATGGATGCCATGTTCAGTCAGAATCCTCTCATATTCTTTGGGGTCATGGCCTCTAAGCAGCTCCACAATATCAATGTCTCCCTCCTTCTTTGGGCTCCTCTGCTTTGAGGGGGTCCTAATAGAGATCACACAAAGTGTGAGAAACAGGTTCAAAGGTAGAGATGTCAATAGTCATGCTTCAACATCTTACTTCTTCAGCCTTGTCCTGATGTCTCCAATTCCTTCCATTTCCTCCTTCTTGGTGACCTCAATGTCAGCGCTGCACTCGATCTCTCCGTGTTTGTTTGTGGCCACACATCTGTATGAGCCAGAGTCAGACTTAGTCACCTCTCTGATCTCCATCTTTGCGTCTTGGCCCTTGTGCTCGATGGAGATGCGACCACCAGGTGTGATCTGCCTCCATTTGCCCTTCATCCACTTAACACTGGGGATTGGATCACCTCCAATCTTAGCAATGAAGGTTGCAGTGCCCTCTGCAAACAGAACACAGACCAACATGAAGCTCCACGAAGGATGATTCAGTGTATGTTTGCACTGAGCTGCTGACATACATAAACATCATAAGTCTTGTTAACTTACTCTCAGTGACAGAAACACTTTTGGGCTCCTCAATGAAGAAGAGGTTGTCGAGCCTCTTGACGGGAGTGGGGGCAGCTGGGGCGGGAGCCTCGGCGGGGGCAGGCTTGGCTCCTGCTTCTAAAAAAATGAATCAAAGAGATGAGTTATATGTTTGCAGACTCATGTGAGTCTCCAGACTAGATTAACACCAAATGGGTAACTTTTCTATAAAAATAATAATCATAGCACAGCTCTGGTAAACATTCCTGATAACTCACTGCTTACCTCTCACAGTGACCCTGGACTTGCAGAAGTTGCTGCCGTTTGCGTTGGTTGCTTTGCAGAGATAATCTCCAGCATCACTCTGAGATGCTGAGCTCACCTCCAGACAGGCTGTGCCACCAACAAATGTGATTTTAGTGTTTCCACTAGACTTCAGCTCTCTCCTGTCCTTCATCCACTGGATGGTCATAGGAGTAGAGCCGGTGACGTGGCATTGAACGGTCAGCTTCTCGCCCTGGTTCACTGTCACAGGCTCCAGAGGCCTGTCGAACTTTGGAGCCTGGCCGCTTTCTGGAGGAGCAAAGCAGGAAAGCTACAGAACTCTGCTTAACCATCATTATTACCATGAAACCAAACAAGCTGACTGAATATATTCCTCCACAGGCTGGGAGACTGATTCAAACTTTCCAGGTTCTTGATTTTAATACACCAATTCACCAGATGCATCTGTGGTCTGGCTCCACTCTGTCATATATTGATTGCATTTTTCAACTCACTCCTGGACTGCATTTTCAGCCCAGCAAGCCGCATAACAGACAGCTGCAGTTGCGAGACGAAGGAGTTCCTGTGCCTCCCACTCCACTGATAAGTTTCTCTTCTCATGCTGGGCTGTAAAGCCTTGAACCTGTTGGCTCCTGGTCTGGCTCCACTCAATAAGTTGGTTTGTTATCGTAGTCAGTCGAAATGTGATCTGATCTTGACACGATTTGTTTTATTATGATAGTCACAGGCTCTTTTTAGATGGTTTCCGAGCACCACTTCCGGTCCGACTCAATCTACCCTGAGCTAAATTAACGCATCTCAGCCCCAGAAAGAAAAACAGGTTCAATTGTGACCTGCCTGATCAGGCACATGGCCAGAACATAACTGCTCGAGTGTGAGCTGACACGTTGACTTAATAGGGAACCTTTCTGATCTGGTTCCATGACGGAGCAGAACCAGACCACAGATGCATCTGGTAAATTTTAGCCATAGAGCTAAGTCAGAGTTTTTGAGTTTGTCCCAAAGATGAGTTTACATTCATAAGAAAAGTCTAAAACACGTTACACAGTTGTGATGAGCATTAGAGAACACCTAATACCAGTGCTGAGGATGGAGGAACATACCTGAGACGGTTAGAGACACCTGACATGAAGAATCTCCAGCTTCATTTGAAGCTTTGCAGGTGTACACACCAGTATCGTAGGTGGAGGAGTCTCTGATTACCAGAGTAACTATGTTGTTCTTGAAGCTGATATCGTATTTGTCAGAGGCAAAGATTTCCGTGTTGTCCTTGAACCAGGAGATGTTCAGAGGCTGAGAGCCAGACACCCGACCCTCCATCTTCACCACGTTACCTGTAGAATCCACCATGGACTCAGAAGGCTTTCTGGTGAAGTTTGGAGGCACTTTGCGTTCTGTTTGTGGGGGGAAAAAGTGAAGACAATCAGGAACAGTTATGACATGTAAATCTAAGGCCACCGGGCCTCAACCTTTGGAAAAACAGCGAGCCACAGCACAAGAGACGACATAAAACAACCTGCAACACAGAGCAAACAAACAGAATATCCACACTTAGACAACTACCCTGTCTTATCGATGAACACCTTTTAAAGCAAGCAAATATTCAATGACCCAGCCATTTACAACAAATAATTCTCTCAGGGACCTTTAACATATCGTTCAATATGTTTCTTTCCAAACCAAACAAACAAAGGACCAGGACCAGCCCTGAACAACAGTGTGACCGAGACTTTCGAGATGTTATAAACCAATGAGTGACTGACCACAGGAACCAGAACTACAGTCAGGGTTAGTGTTAGTACATGTTGATGCTTTACCTAATTTAACATAAGCATGGCAAGCAGCAGTTCCCTCAGCGTTGGAAATCTCGCATGTGTATTTTCCAGCAGCTGTAGGTCTGTCGCTGTAGAGGACCTCTAAAATGCAGGAGGAGTCGGTGGTTTTGACGTTGTACTGGTAAGAAGCCCAGATCAGCTTCTCGTCCTTCTTCCACGTCACGTACACCCTCTGACTGCCAGCGTACGTGCACTCCAGCCTCAAGGGTTTGCCCAGCTCTTGGCACACATCCACCAGTTTCTTGACAAAACGGACGGGTTCTGAGAGAAGCAATGTTGACATCAGTCATAGAAACCAAAGAGCTCGACGACGGACATGCGGAGGACGAAAAAATATGTGACCGAGCAATATCCAAAGGAATCTGCGGCTGTTCGTATGCGCAGAAAGAGGAGCTATGTGATTGGACGAACCTTTACCCGTACATGGAGGTACGACAGGCAGTGGAAAAACTATGTGCTTGAGGTCTAGAAGTTAACATTATCCATTTCATGCAGGAAATGAATGATGCACACCACAAGCACTGTTGGCACTTGTTACCTAGTTTGACATAAGCATGGCAGACATCAGAGCCTTCAGAGTTGGAAATTTCGCAAGTGTATCTTCCCTTAGCCTCTTCTCTGTCACTGTTGAGGACGTCCAGCACGCAGCTGCAGTCTGTGGTCTTGACGTTGTACTTATAAGAGGCCCAGATCAGCCTCCCGTCTTTCTTCCAGGTCACACTCACACGCTGGCTACCGGTGAAAGCGACCCTAAGTGACAGTGGTTTGCCGACTCTGAATGTGATGTTTTCCAGCTTCCTGATGAAGCGTGCAGGCTCTGTGAGAAGCATTGAGGGCTGTTAGACGTCAAGGGAATGACAAGCAAGCAAAAGCAAATCTAAGCTCTGAATATTTTTCAGTGATTACAGCCAATTAGGGTATGTGATTCTTTAATGAGAGTAGCTGAAACAGATCCTACTCCAGGGACAGCTTTAAGGATAAGCTTCAGAGATTCATTACTCAGGTCAAATGTCTGGACCATAGACTGTAAAGAAAGGGGACATCATGTCACTCAGCTTGAGGTGGGTTCACTACAAAACTACTCCCCCTGGTGGCTGGCTGCAGTATAGGTCAAAACTCTGTCTGCCTATTCATTTGAAAGGAGCTGTGGTCAAACTTTAAAAAATATAAACACCTTGAAGAAACATGGTGATATATAGATATTGTTAGGCTGCATTGTGTTCAAATAATCTTATTGTCTAGAAAGTTTTTTTAATGAGATATTAGATGTTAGAAATTAGGTTTTATTTTAGGTTTCACGATCTTGTGTTGTTCTTCCAGGAATAGTAATATGGGTTAGGAAGGAGAACCAAGAAGAGATTAGACTTTCGCAAACTTTTTTTGTCTCACAGTGCCAAACAGATTCTCTGCAAAGACTCTGGCAGCACAGACGGGTATTTTGGCTTCAAACCAGTACAACAGTAGATGGTGGAGCCATGCTGTCCATTCCATAAACAGTCTATGGTCTGGAGTAGGATGCATTGTGTAATTTTTTGCTTTGAGGAACAGTGTTAGTGAGAGAAGGTTTTGCTGTGGAGAGTTGTAGATGCGATACCTTTCTTTTTGATTTTGCGAACGACAAAGGCGTCACAGACTTCTGAACCTTCTGCGTTAGAAATCTGACAAGAATAAAGCCCAGCTGCTTCTTCTCTGTCACTATTGAGCACATCCAAAACACACGAACTATCCGTGGTCTTGACGTTGTACTTGTATGACGCCCAGATTGGCTTGTCGTCCTTTGTCCAGCTGACGTGCACTCGCTGACTGCCAGTGAACGTGCAAGACAGACGCAATGGATCGCCCAGACTGTAAGGTGTGTCTTCAAGCTTTTTGACAAAGCGCACAGGTTCTGAGAGAGGCAACAGCAGCGTTAGTCATGAAAATCAGCCTGAACTGTTGGCTAGCCAGTGAGTATGTGTTAGAATGTAGTTACCTAGTCTGATATGAGCGTGACACATGTCAGAGTTACAAGGATTGGATATTTCACAGGAATATTTCCCAGCGGCCTCTTCTCTGTCGCTGTTGAGAACCTCCAGCACACAGGAGTCATTTGTGGTCTTCATGTTGTACTTATACGAAGCCCAAATAGGCTTGCCGTCTTTAGTCCAGGTCACACGCAAAGGCTGGCTGCCTCTGAATATAACCTGGAGCTTCAGAGGCTTACCAACCCTAAAGGTCATATCCTCCAGCTTTTTCACGAAGCAGACAGGTTCTAGAGAAAGCAAGGATGTTAGTTAATAGCTGTTAATCTTTATCTTTTAGGGTAAGCAATGCTGAATGAAAGTAAGAGTGGCAGAGGGACTATGAGGATGAAAATGAGGCTCATTGTTTTCAGTTCATAAAAGATTAGATCCTCTCAATTAGGATTGTTCACTCATTACTATTAGCCACACATAAATTTGTTTAATGATTTGAAACAAATATCTCTCATATCAAATGTACGTAATTTTTGTAGACTTTTTAAAGGTTAAACAAAAGATAAATTTTTTTCATATTCATTTATGCATTATTTTGGATGGAAACAATATCAAGAAGAGAAATGAGCACTCATTTTGAACCTTCATGTTAAATGCTTTACCTAGTTTGACCTGAGCAGAGCAGAAGGCAGTGTTCTCAGAGTTAGACACCTCACAGGAGTATTTGCCAGCTGCTTCCAGCCGGTCACTGTTGAGGACTTCTAAGACACTGGAGCTGTCTGTGGTCTTAACATTGTATTTGTAGGAAGCCCAGATCGGTTTGCCATCCTTTCCCCAGCTCACATAGACCCGAGGGCTGGCGCTGAACCCACAGTACAGAGTCAGGGGCTGGCCCAGTCTGAATGTGGTGTCTTCCAGCTCTTTTACGAAGCGCACAGGTTCTGAAGGAAGCAATGCTGAGGTTAGTGTTTGCTTTTTAGTTACAGCAAGCAAACAAGAACGGTTTTTGCTTAACAGTAGATTTGCTAAAATTGAAAACTTATCATGTTTTAACTCATGAGGTGCATTTGTTAGTGCAGTTACCTATCTTAACCAAAGCATGGCAGGTATCAGTGCCCTCTGAATTGGAAATCTCGCATGAGTATTTCCCCACAGCCTCCCTCCTGTCACTGTTGAGAACTTCCAGGGTGCTGGTGAAGTTAGTGGTTTTGACGTTATATTTGTACGAAGCCCAGATGGGCTTGCCGTCCTTCCACCAGCTGACGTGAATCCTCTGGCTGCCGGTGAACTGGCAATCCAGTGTGAGCGGGTAGCCGATTTTATAGTAGGTGTTCCTCAGTTTTCTCACGAAGCGAGCGGGCTCTAAAAGATCATTAGTCAAAGTGGTGTTAGGTACTGTAAGCAGGGGTGTTTAGGTTTAAAGGAAGCTGGTTAATTTGTGGTGTATCAGAGTGTATAACAAATGGTTGAAGTGACATTTGAAACCTCTGTTACCTAGTTTGACATTAGCATGGCAGACATCTCTTCCCGCACTGTTAGAAATTTCGCACGTGTATTTCCCGACAGCCTCCTCTCGGTCGCTGTTGAGCACCTCGAGAATGCAGGTGTCTTTCGTGGTCTTGACATTGTACTTGTACGACGCCCAGATAAGTTTGTCGTCTTTCTTCCATGTAATGTTCATCCTCTGGCTTCCAGTGTACATGCACTTGAGGGTGAGAGGTTCGCGGAGTCTGAAACATGTGTCTTCCAGCTTTCGGACGAAGCGAGCGGGCTCTGAGAGGAGTAATGGTAAGGTTAGTAGCATAAATGCTAGCAGGAGAGCATTAGTCCCTGCAAAATGATTATTTGTTTACCTTTACATACCCAGACAGTAGTCAGTACCTACTAAACAGCATCGAGCAAACTTAGCTGATGAATTGAAAGCAGGTAGCATGTTAAGAGTTTGCAGTTTACCTAGGGTCACATGAGCATGGCAGACGTCAGTCCCCACTCCATTGGAAATTTCACAGGTGTACTTCCCGGCAGCCTCAGGCCTGTCGCTGTTTAGAACGTCCAGAACGCAGATCGAATCTGTAGTTTTGACATTGTACTTATACGAAGCCCAAATCAGCTTGTCGTCTTTCTTCCATGTGACGAAGACTCTCTGGCTTCCCGTGTACGAACAGGACAATTTCAGCGGCTGACCGACTAAGAAAGTAGTGTCTTCCAGCTTCTTGACAAAGCGCACAGGTTCTAAGAGAAGCAATGTTAATGTTAGAAATGAGCAAGTTGTTAAGTTGCCATGCATTTCTATGCTTCTAGGCCAGAATTAATTTTAGCTTAGCTCGGTGAATTGTATAGAATATAAAAAAACTGAGAAAATCAAAAGAACAAAACTGCAGAAAAACTTTCAGGAGTGAATGGCTGTAACGGAGGAGTGATGATATGTGAAAGAATTGAGTATGAGTCACTGTCAATAAGGAGAGAAACCCGTTCAGTTTCATTACCGCAACAGTAACTAAGACCTAAAAGAAGGTATGGAAAACGAGCATCACCTTTCACCACCACTTTACAACTGGTCGAAGATGAACCGATCCTGTTCTCTGCCTGGCAGGTGTATTCTCCAAGATCGAACTTGGTCGTTTTGGCCAGTTTCAAAGTTGCGACACCATTTGAGAAGTCCATTGAGCAAATGTTGGACTTGCGCAGCTTTCCGTCACCTTGGAACCAGGCGACAGAGATGTCTGGAGTTCCCATGATACGGCACTTCAGGGTAACCGCATCGCCCACAGTAACCTCTACTGGCTCCATCTTTTCGACAAAGTAAGGTCGTTCTAGAGTGAAAGATGGTGATGGTGATGATGGTTTATTGTAAGCTGTGGTTTTGAGTCGTGCATAAATGAATGAATCAATGCATGAATGAGGAACTAAGGATTATTCAAGTGAAACAACTTCACTAAGAAGATGAACATGCACAGGTTCAGTTTACCTAGGATCGACACTTGTGCTTCACATCTGTCACTTCCGACTCCGTTGTCGACTTCGCAAAAGTATCTACCAGCTGCCTCGAGCCTGTCAGAGTTAAGAACCTCCAGGATGCAGGAGGTGTCTGTGGTGATCACATTGTACTGATAAGAGGCCCAGATGGGTTTACCATCCTTCTTCCAGGTCACATGAACCCTTGGAGTTCCGGCAAATGTGACCTCGAGCCTCAGCGGTTTCCCCTTTTCAAAGGTAACTTCCTTCAGCTTCTTCACAAAGTGAACTGGTTCTGAGAGAGGTAATTCCAAGATCAATTACATTATGTTTCTCCAAGAACTGCAGAGATGGGTTAAAAAAAAGAAATCTACAGTGCTAACAAACCTTTTACGAACAGATTAACAGGACAGCTCTCCTTCCCTGCATTGTTAATGATCTGGCAGGTGTACTCTCCTGCGTGGGATTTTTCAACTTTGTGAAGCACCAAAGTAGCGACGTCGTTCTTCAGGGAGATCTCACAGCCCTTCCCGTGCAGCATTTCTTTGGTTCCTCTGAACCATTTGACCTTCAGTGGAGCACTGCCTCTCACTTTAGCTGAGAAAGACACATTTTTGCCGGGCAACGTGTCCATTGCTTCAGGTGTCTCCAAGAAATATGGAGGCTCTGGATGTAGATAAAGAGAGGGGGTCATAAACTTGTTTTGATGAGCCTGATCCTAAACTAAGGGAAAGATCCTTCAAAGTTTTTCCTCCTGACTTTATTTATATCTACTGACCTGTCACACTCATGGTTGCACTGGTCTCACTGGTTCCTGCGGAGTTGGCAGCCTTGCAAGTGTATTTGCCTGAATCTGACATCTTGATTGATGGCACTCTCAGTCTGCAGTTATTGTCAGAGCAGCTAATGTCATAGTTTGGTCCGCTTTTGATCTCCTGGCCGTTGAGGAACCAGGATGTTGTAAGAGGAGCTGAGCCAGCGACACGACACTCCATCTCACCGGGCTTACCAACGACAAGGTGGGTGTCTCTCAGCTGCCTTATGAAACTTGGTGGGATCACCTTATCTATTTTAAAAAAGAAGACGTTAAAGAGTACTCTGTACTAGTCGTAGTATAAAGGATCTGAATTTTCGCATACTGGCCACCAACCTGATACAGAGAGCTTAATACTGCAAGAGGCTGTACCGACGTTGTTTGTAACCTCAAACTTGTATTCTCCAGCCTCAGATTTATCAGCTGAGCGGATCTTCAGGGCTGCAACCTTCTTTGTGAAGGCCATCTGATACTTGGCACCAGCAGAGAGCTCTTTGTTATCCTTGAACCACTTAATCTTCAGTTCTGGTGAGCCACTTACTGTGACCTCCAGAGATGTATTCTCCCCTGTCTTCACGTTCAAGGACTCGGGGCTGTCCACGATCGCTGCGGGCTCTAGAAATTAGTGAAAGACATTGAGCTAAAAGAATCCTGACCCTATCTCTCATGCTCATGTTGAGTAGTTTGGAGTTCTACAAACCTAGAACGGCTACTTGGCAGACAGACTCCACAACTCCGGAGTCACTCCTCAGCTGGCAGGTGTATTTGCCAACAGTTGTTGAGTCAGCCTTGGGGACTACCAGGGTGACCACTTTATCCTCAAAAGTGATCTTCCTGTTGTCCCCATCTCTGAGGATGTGGTCTTTGTCCTGAACCCAGGACACAGTCAAAGGCTCTGAGCCTTTCACTGTAGCTGTGAGAGTCAGCTGCTGACCCATCCTCACTGTCTGGTCCACCAGTTTCTTGACAAACGCTGGTTGCTCTGAATAGTGACGGAAAGATAAAACATGAAGGGGAGCAATAACGCTAACGCAAGGCTTTAAGGAAAATGCTTTCCGACTGGGTACGAACCTTTGAGGCTAACTGTTGTGCGACAGAATGCAGTTCCTACTTTGTTTGAAGCCCTGCACTCATAGAGACCAGCGTCATCCTGTTCCAGTTTCATGATGTGGAGAGTGCCGGAGCTGGCTTCGCTAACCATCTTATACTTTTTGCTCTCCTTCAGTGGCCTTTTGTCTTTGTACCAGTTAATCTGGAATGGTGGGGTGCCATAGACCTCACAATACAGGCTGGCATCTTTCCCTTTGACACCCTCTACTGGACTAGGTGTTTTAGTAAAGGATGGGGCCTCTGAAAAATATATGAAGGAATATCAACAAGAGCAATATTTTTGGACATCATGTCTTCACTGCAAACACGTCAATCCGAAAGATCCAATGGACAGAACTTCTTGGGAGGGTCATGCTTAAGATCAGTCCATGCTTGAGGAATCCATCCAGGTGTTGCCATAAAACAAAGATCATTAGTGAAGGGACAGAAACACTTGCTTTTTTCATGCTGTGACAAGGGTGTCTTATCATATTGTGATCACAGACATCAATCCTGAACAAGTAAGGCAACATCAGTTCCCGCTATTGATATTTAGAAAATGCATGCCTATAAAAAAGAGGTAACACTCAGAGTCATGCTCTCCTACACAACAGAGAACAAAGGTCAGATCTGTCACAGAATTCGGAGGTGGTGCTGTTGAGTCCATGCTCAAGTTTTCAGAAAAGATTTCATAGCACTCTCAGGTCAAATCAAATATCACGACTGACATCAAAGGGATTTTCATTCTGTTTTTCATGCTACACAAGTTCTGAGGGAACAAATCCGCAAAACAACGTGTAGCCAGGATAGCTGACCTTGAACTTTGAGAACAGTGCTGCAGCTTGCACTGCCAGCATCATTACGAGCCTCACAGGTGTAGACACCATTATCCTCAAACTTTGTGGAGAGCAGCTGAAGATACGCGGTGGAGTCAACAAACATTGTTTTATAGTTGCCTCCATCGGTTATCTTTTGGTCATTTTTGAACCAGCACATCGTCAGAGACTGGGATGCGACCGCCTTGCATTCGAAACGGTGTCCCTCACACTGCTTCACAAAGGTAGTGGTAGGGAGTTTCAGGACAAACTGAGGAGGCTCTGAAAAGTCAAAAAGAGTCAGGTTATTATCGTCTGCACAGAAGAACACCTGAGTAAGAGTGTGCCGATGGAGAAAGATGGCAGATGACTGTGAGGACATACAGATATATTCCTAGAGAGAAAATGGTTATTACAAAGATGAGAATGAGAAAAGACAATGAAGAAAGAGAAGCTGGGCGGGTGAAGAAAAAAAAGCCAGGGTTAATGGCATGATGACAGTGATGGTAGTGGTAGTGGACAAAAAAAAAGAACAGTCCAACCTTTCACCAATAACTGCGCTGCACTTTTTATTGCGCCAGCTTCATTGCTGACTTGGCAAGAATAAATCCCAGAGCGCAGGGTCCCAACAGAGGAGAGCTTTACAGAGGAGGAATATGTTTCCACTGTGATCAGACAAGTTGGTCCTCTGATCAATTCCATTTCATCTTTGAACCATTTAACCACAAATGGAGGCGTTCCTTCAAAGACACTTTTGAAGAGTACAGAAGATTTTGGGATAACAGTCTGAGACTCAGGCTCAGTAGTGAATCTTGGTGGCACTAAAACCCATACAAAAAGAAGATCAGGTTACAAGACTGACAGCCTATGAGAAACAAATATGACCAAGGTGATCTCTGAATTCAAACCTTTAGCTGTAAGAACTCCACTGCACAGGCAGCTGCCTGCTGTGTTGGTAACTTTACAAGAATATGTTCCAGTATCAGCACTTTCAGTCAGTTTAAACTCCAGGGTAAGACTGTTTTCAGTCTGCACAAGCTTGTATTTGGAGCTGCTGGTGATCTCTTGTTTTCCTTTGCTCCATTCGACTGATATCGGGAAAGAACCAGCCACTTGGCATTCCATGGTTATCACTGAACCAAGAATTGCTTGAATGTTTGTTAATTTCCGTAGGAACATGGGAGGAATTACCTCTTCTGTTTAACATTAAGAGATAAGATGTCATTAGAATCGAAGCAAAAACAACATTCTATGTGTTAAAATAACGTTATGAAATATTGATGTTTACAAACCTAAAACAACCAGCGTGATTTTACAGCTGCATGCACCCACAGAGTTTCTGGCTTCAAACAGAAACTCTCCGCTGTCTTCCAGCTGAGCGGACGGGATGTTTAGACGGCTGAGGTTTTTAGCGTAGTAAAGATTGTGTCTCCTGTTTGGCCGTAGCTCTTTGCCGTCTTTGATCCATTTCACAGATATCTGTGCAGTTCCAGCTACTCTGCACTCAAGACTAACTGGATCCCCACAGGTCACTTTGACTACCTGTGGTTTCTCTGTGATCGTGGGTGGTTCTATAACACCGGAAGAGAGAGGTGAGTGCACCTGTTGCAATCAGAGCAGGTTAAATGTGAGGCAGAAGCAGTAAATAGAAGCAGCAGTACCTTGCACTGTGAGGTTAGCAGAGCATTTGTCCTGCCCGGCCTCATTAACAACATGGCATGTGTATTTTCCCATGTGAGATGCTTCACAGACAGGAATCCTGAGAGTGGCCTCTTTGTTCTCAAATGTTCTCTCAAACTTTGGATCCTCTGGGATCCAGCTCCCATCTTTTTGCCATTGAACAGATAGAGGCGGAGAACCATCCAAGGTGCAGCAAAAGACCGCCACACCTCCCAGAAGAGTAGAGACATTTTCTATCTTTGTCTCAAATGTTGGAGGGACTAATGCAAAAAGAACAAGTCATTGCAACACCAGTAAACACGTCGCTGTATGCCTAATGGATGCCAGTGAAATGTGAAACCATAAAACCAACCTTTCAGAGACAAGGCTGCAAAGCCAGAGCAGCTTCCAACTTCATTTGCTACCACACATTTGTAAGTACCATCGTCCCCTGATCTGCAGTCCTGGACTTTTAAGCTCATGTTATCAGGACTGGCAATAACATACTTCTGGCTGGGTGTGATCGGCATCCTATCTTTGAACCATGTGACCTTAAATGGAGCACTTCCCGCCACTTTGCATGCAAACACAGCTGTGGATCCTTTAACAACTTCCTGATCCAAAAGCTCTTCCAAAAGAGAAGGGGGCTCTGAAATGAAGAAAGCAGATCTGACTAAACAAACGGATGATTTTTTGAGGGGTCCTGTATTATATGATCTGATCTTTACTTTTCATGAAAGATTTCAGGGGGTAACAAACCTTTCACTTCCAGCTCAACAGTGCAACTCTCTGTGCCTGCCTCGTTGCAGGCTTCGCAGAAGTATTTACCGCTGTCACTTTCACACGCTTCATGAATCTCTAAAGTGGCCACAGAGTCAGAAAATGCCATCCTGTGCTTGTCATTTTGGTGAATCTGAGCTCCATCTCTAAACCAACGCACAGAGATCTCTGGGGTGCCAATTAACTTGCACTGAAACACTTTTGTGTCCCCGACCATAACGACTGACACACCTTCAGGTTTTTCAACAAAATATGGGGGCTCTGAAAAAGAATAAACAAGTTACTAAGAATTCTAGCCTTTGAGAAGTAAATAAAACTTGTTGTAATAATAAAAACCAATGATAACCTTTGACAAAGAGGGTGGCCTGGCATGAAGTGGAGCCAACATCATTCTTTATCTCACAGATATAGTCTCCTGAGTCTGAGGCTTTGGCAAAGTAGAGTTTCAGTGAGCTTGACGTGTTGCTTTTGAAAATAGAGCAGTCAGCACTGGATAGAATCTCTTTCTTGTTTTTAAGCCACCTAATGGTTAGTGGTGGTGTGCCAGATACCACAACATTAAACTGGACCTTTGATCCAGGCAAAACATCCATCGATTCAGGCTTTTCAAGAATGCACGGCGGCTCTGTTGGTGAACAAAACTTATTATTTCTAGTACAAAAATTCCTTCATTTTCAATAAAGTGCTAAGGATGCAAGAAATCAGTTCTAACCTTTAACAAACAACCTCCCAGAGCACTGAGCAGATCCCGCTTTGTTTTTAGCCATGCAGGTGTAACAGCCACTGTCTTCACTGTCAATGGAACTGATTTCCAAGAAGGCAACATTTTCAAAGAATGCGCATTTGTGTTTCTCATCCAAGCGGATCTCTGATCCATCTTTAGACCACTGTACTGTCATTGGAAGGGAACCAGATACAAGGCACTCCAGATGAACAAACGATCCTGTGATACCTTCCATTTCCTTCAGTTCTCTTGTGAAGGAAGGTTTAAAAATCTGATCTATTAGTACAAAGAAGAGCAATGTTGAGGAGACTGTTCATGTACAATACATGTAAAATCAAAGATATTCAAAATAATGAACAAACTGACCTAAGACAGTCACAGCTGCTTCACAGGAACTGAAACCTGTTTGGTTTGACACCTCAAAAGTGTAATCTCCACTGTCACTTTTATCTGTTTTGGGAATCTGGAGCAAAGACTTGGTGTCTGTTGTTCGGATATTATATCTGTGGCCTGAAGTCAGCTCCTTTCCTGCCTTGATCCATCTGGTCTTCAGGGGTCTGGTGCCTGAGAATCTGCATTCGAGCCTGGCTGGGTCACCTTGCGTTACACTGATTGACTTTGCGTGTTCAGAAATAGTTGCTGGCGCTAGGATGACATAATTATCCAACACTGCATTAGCTGCTGCGATGAAAAGGTATCAATGCGACAGATACAAGCTGGACAAGAAGCAATAGCATTTAAAACAGATCCTACAAACCTGTCACTACCAGTACCGCTGCACAGCTGCGAGTCCCAGATTTGTTCTTTGCCTGACAGATATATTTCCCGCCGTGTGACAACTGAGAATCTTTCAAATTCAACACGGCATTTTTGGTATCAAAGGACATCTTAACATGCTCATCTTCTGTGAGCTCATGATCATCCTTTATCCAGGTGATAGTCATGGGAAGTGATCCAGATAACATGCATGTCATAGAGATCTCAGATCCCACAACGCAGGACATATCCTCTAGTCTTTGAACAAATGATGGTGGTTCTAGTGGGAGAAAATCATAAATCAGACGACATGCTGTGGAGGGATTTACACAAACACATTATATTCCTGAGCTAACCTTCTGTTTGCTGCTAATAAAAAAAAACAAGCCCAGTAAAATAGCAACAATTTATATGAGAAAATATCATTGTGCCCATATATTGATTTGATTTCATACAAGATTCTGTCTTTTGACTAACCTTTCAGTGAAACCTGGCAAGAGCAAGTTGCCTCCCCAACATCATTTGACACAGTGCACTGGTAAGTCCCAGCATCTGCAGTCTCACAGTGAGACACCTGAAGGGTCACGGTATCATTTTCGACTTTGATCGCATGTCTGTGGTTGCTCCTGATCAGCTTATCGTTGAGGAAACAGTTAACTTCAAATGGAGGGGAACCTGAAACGGTGCCCTCCAAGACAATTTCTGTTCCCTTTACAACCTCGGCTGATTCAAAAGGTCTCACAAACACTGGGGGCTCTATAACAAAGAGATAATGGATGTTATGTTTAGAGGAGAAAGAGGGCTGAGTGGGTTCAAGTCTCATATGGACATTGTGGTCCACAGAGTTCATTTAACTGTTCAGAACTTGGGGACTCTGCTTTTCATTAAAAAGGCAATTTTTGGTTAAATTAGCCTGTGTTGAAATGCTGATAACCAGCTTTATTTTCCTAATGAAAGAAGAGTCTACTCTTTCTTTTAGTAGTTTTGTCATTAACAAAGTCATAGAACATAATATTTTATGGGTCTTGAAAGATTGTACACACTGCTGTAAATGCCAAAACTCAGAAGTTCTTGTCACTTTTCGGACAGAGAACATTCATGACTCAAACATTTCAACCTGAACCAAGATCAGATCTTACAGGGTGGTGATGATTTGGCATTTCCGGAGTGGGGATCCATTATTTCTTTTACAGTCACCAATCCATGCCAATGTCAAGCAAGGTTAGGCCATTCCCCAATAATGAAGGCTGTGGCCCCTTGTTAGCAAACAAAGACCAAACTAACAATCAATTGAGGGTTTGACTCAGCAGAGGCCCTGAAGATGTTAAAGAACACTGTGGACCAAATGTTCCTCTAGGTCTCATAAACAGATTAAACTTTAAGAGAAGGAGTAACTCAAGGTTTAACCAACCTTTAACTGTCACTGTACTGCTGCATTGGTCTTTGCCGGCCTCGCTGGTTGCCATGCAGACATATTCTCCACTATCCTCTACAGAGCAGCTGTCTACCTCCAGGGTTGCTACAGAGTTGTCGAATGACATTCTGTGTCTGTGGTCTGGAGCAATCTCTTCTCCATTTTTAAACCATGAGATGCTAATAACAGGTGTGCCCTGAACTTTGCAGGACAGCATCAGAGACTGTCCAATTTTCAGGTGCTGTGTAGCCTCGGGCTTGATTGTAAAAGATGGGGCCTCTGTAAATTAACAGTAACATTAACAGTTAAGGGAAGAGAAACATTAATGCAGTAGGTTATTTTCTCAAAGGAATGTCTTAAACAGCACCTTTCACAAAGAGGTCTACAGTGCAATCCACCTTCCCGGCTTCATTGGACACTTGGCACGTGTATTTAGCAGAGTCAGTGGGTTTCACCGCGTGGAGCTCCAAAGAGCTCGAGGTAGCATCCTTCTTAATGAAACACTTCCCCCCTGTGAAAACCTCTTTCTCCTCTCTGAACCATTTAACAACCAGAGGAGCAGATCCTTTAAACTCTGATTTTATGACAACATTTGATCCTGGTGAGGCATCCTGGGACTCTGGTTTCACTGTGAAAACTGGAGATTCTGTAGTCATTTGGGAAGAAGAAAGCACACATGCTTAAAACCTATAACAAGCCCTACTTGATCAAATATCTGCCATGTTCTTGAGTAACTTAACGTCTCTGACCTTTGACGGACAAAGTTTCGCTTGTCTCTTTCTCTCCAGCATCGTTAGTGGCCTTGCATGTATAAACTCCACTGTCCGCTTTCTCAAGGCCAGTGATTGTCACAGTTGCTTTGCTCTCACTGAATTCAAGCTTATACTTGGCATCACTGTGTATTTCTTGATTGTCTTTGAACCAGGAAACAACCATTGGCTGAGAACCAGCAACTCTGCATTCCAAGGTAACATTACTACCAAGACTTGCATCAACCTTCTTAAGAGTTTTGGTGAATGATGGTGGCACGGCACGATCTGTGTGGGAAATAAATCCAACATTGGAACCGTCATCAAAGGCTAAACCTCAAAGCTGTATTCAACTACGTATTCTGAGCAAGACTAACCTATAACAGTGACGGAGCAGGAGCATTGGTCCTTCCCGACTTTATTGGACACCTCCATCGTGTACTCTGAGGTATCTCCTTTGTCTGCTCTGAGGATCTTTAAAGTGGCAGTGTTCTCTTTCACCGCCACTTTGTATTTACTGCCACTGACCAGCTCTTTACCCTCTTTGAACCATTTCACTTTTAGGTCTGGGGTTCCAGAAATCGTGGTCTCCAAAGTGGCTGAATCTCCTGCAGTCACACTGATGGATGCTGCTTTCTCTAAGATCCTAGCAGGTTCTATGACACAACATGAGTTTTACACGTTAGGATTAAATGTTTAACAAAGATTAGTTTTAATTTGTTAAAATCTGGATTGAGATCTAACCTTGAATGGTCAGAACAGCTTCAGATTTTTGCTGTCCAGCCTCATTTTCAGCAACGCAAGTATACTTGCCGCCGTACTTCATCTCAAGAGAGGAGAAGGCAATGCTAGCAACGTGGTTTTCAAATGTCATTTTCACATTTGGGTCATCATCCCTGAGCAGCTCAGAGTCCTTTAACCATTTGATAGTCATGGGGACAGAGCCTTTAAGGACTCCTTGTAGCTTCACTGTGGTTCCCAACACTGCTGTTGCACTCTCAACTCTCTTTGAGAACATAGGAGGCTCTGAAATAACAGTAACAGTATGAACAACCACAAAGAGGACAAAACTTTAACTATAGTGTCAAAGTTTGTCTTCATTTCTCTGTTACTAACCTTTTTGCTTTGTTACTGACTTTGAGGTCACTGACCCAACCTCATTGGATACAACACACTCGTATTCACCAGCGTCAGTGCTCTCGAAGGAGCGGATCTCAAGAGAGCTCAGGGCTCCCTGTGAGACTATGCTGTATTTCGTATCTGATGACAGACGCTTCTTATTCTTTCTCCAGGCCACCTCGAAAGGTACAGAGCCTGCAATCTCACACTCCAGTACAGCTACAGACCCTCTGACCGCCTCTACAGACGGCAACTCCCTTTTGAAAGATGGGGGCTCTAAAGATGGACATAGAGTGAATTAGACAAGCTCTTACTCTGAATGAATATTTGGTGTAATGGAGATTCCTGCATCTACAAACCTTTAACTGTCACTTTAGTGCTGCAGCTTTCACTGCCAGAATCATTGAAAACCTCAGAGGTGTAGTTTCCACTGTCACTCAGCGTGACATCTTTTACCTCAAGAGTGGTGAGACCATCCTTCACAATGATATCATATCTACCACCAGCAGACAGTTTGTTGTTATTAAAGAACCAGGAGCCACGAAGTTCAGGGGATCCTTTGATGGGGCACTGCAGCCGTGCAGTGCTGCCTTGTTTCCAGACTGTGTTGGCTTCCAGTCTCTTTACAAAGACTGGTGGCTCTGGAGGGGTGCGTGGTTAAAAAAAAGCCACAATGAAGTCAAAGAACACATTGAGAAAAATAAAAAAAATTTAAAAGCCCAGCATTGAAAAAGAAGACATGAGAGAACACAGCTTGAGCTGTGCTAATGCATTCTGAAAGTAGACACCACAGTGCTGCAGATTTGCAAAGTTTTAAATGCTGCAGCAGACATGACAAATAATCAGGCAGCTCTTACCTTGTACTTTCACTGAAGTGGAGCAAGTTGCACTACCAGCCTCATTTGTGACCGTGCACACATAATTTCCACAATCTTTCAGTGTGGTTTTTACGATATCAAGACTCACTGTCTTATCCTCAAAAGACAGTTTACAATCTGGAGACTGGTGGACTTTTCTACCATCTCTGGTCCAGGTGACATTTACTCCAGTGTCCTCATCCACCTGGCACTCCAGGTGCAGTGGAGCTCCCACCACTGCAGCGACTGGACCCAGGGGTTTTACAAAGTTGGGCTGATTAATAACGTGCAGCTCCATGCCGCTTTCAGCTGTCCCAACATCATTAGACACCTTGCACACATACTGCCCTGAGTCACTGGGCTCCAGTTTGGATATCTCGAGAGTGTGCTTATTCTTTTCACAAATGGTTTGGTAGTGTGTGGGCGCTTGGGGTAAGGGCTGGTTGTCTTTGAACCAGACAACATTGAGTGGAACAGATCCTGATATTACACACTTTATCTTTGCCTTTTTGCCCACATACATAGTCTGATGTTCAGGTTTAGTTATAAAGGCAGGAGGACATAGCTCTATAAGAATTCAGAAAAAGAGAAACGTATTAGTGGGAAATTATTATACCCTGTTATTTAACCTTAACCAGAACTTTCTCAAAAACAACCCCACAGGGTCAAAAAGTAAAAATATCACAACTAACCAGCAACCAAGAAGAAAAAAAAAAGCTTCCTTGTAAGAAAAAGACAGCTACACATCTGTGTTTGAGCTTCAGTCAACACAGATATAAGTTCAAACCCAAGCAGCGAAGAGGAAGAAAGTATCTGATTGTCTTACCTGTCACGCTGAGAGTGGCAGAGCATTCGTCACTGCCGTGCTGATTAGACGCCTTGCAGGTGTATTCGCCACTGTCCTCCTTGCCTGGACTCAGAAGCTCCAGAGAGGAATTGACAAAGCGGCTGACAATCCTGTATTTATCACTCTCTTTGATGGAGTGTCCATCTTTGAGCCACTTGAAGCTCACATTTGGAGCGTCTTCGGTTTCACATTCAAACTTGGCAGAGCTGCCAATGTTGATCTCCACGGGGGCAATTCTGTGCCTGAACACAGGTTTCACTGCAATTAGGAGAGAGGAAAAGATTGAATTAATAAACACAAATCATAAAATCAAAGTTACATTTCATTATTTCCACTCCAAGCAGTGATGTGGTGAGCCAGGGATGGAGAGTGGCGCACACTGTTATCCTGCTGTGACTGAGGAGGAGAGAAGAGGTGGAAGCGACTGAGGAGGAAGAAAAGTGTTAAAGCTAGAGATGAAAATGTGACTCTGTAAAATGGAAAGAAAAGTGAGCATGCAAATAGGAATGGACCAAGATTGAAAAGCTGATGGATGGGAAAAAATGTGGAGTCAGTTTTTTTTTTTCTTGGGAGAAACGAAAGGATGGAGAGCTGTAAATGTGGAATAATGAGTGACTTTAAAGAAAAGTGATGTCGAATGAAAACCTCAAACTTTCAATTCAAGTTTTACATCCTTAAGGTTTTCAGACAACAAGGTTGAAATGTGTGAGGTTAGTTGATGATGAAATCAGAGAATTGTCCATCATCAAACCTCTTGAGACCACAGTAAGTCTTGAAGATGTCGTCGTCCTTCCGGCTTCATTCTCAGCCTCACAGACATACTCTCCTTGATGCCTCTCCTTCACAACTTTTGCAATCACTAATGTGTGTTTGTCCAGATCTTTAAAACACTTGAACTCTTTGCCTGATTTCACCAATTGGCCATTGAAAAACCAGTTAACCCTGGAGCTGTGCTTTATGGTGGTCGTAAAAGTAGCCTTGCTGTTTTCTTCAGCGTAAACATCCTCCAGAGATTCAACAACAACGGGATAATCTACGAGGCTGTCAGAGGACTCACTGATCATTATTGCCTCTGAGAGGAACTCCTCTCTGATCTCTTTGTGGACAAAAATCTCCACATGGTGTTCAACAGGAACCTGGCGCTCAGGCAGTGAGGTGGTCACTGTTGCAGTAGCAGCTGTTGCTCTCTCTGACTTGACGGCCATGCTGCTCACCTGCATTGACTCACAGATGTTAGCCTGACTCTGAACTGTGGCGCTCTGGAAGGACGCCCTCTTTTCAGTTTTCACAGCTGCAGACTGAGATACAGCAGGAGCAAACCCTACTGCGCTGTCCGCCACCATCGCGGTGCCCACCACGGTCGACAGCACCTCTTTGGAGGGAGCCGAGCTCACCCTTCCTCTCTGAGGTTTGTCGATCTGCATTGTACCTGGCTGCTCTGATGTAAGACTCGGTTGCTCATGGAAAACCATGGCGTGCAGAGCGACTTGTAGTTCTGACCTGAGATCAGCTGTCTGAGGGTATTCACCTTCGAATGACAGTGTGATCTCCATTGGGGCCCCTGGTGATGTGATCAGATATGTATGTGCAGCTCGTTTGGGTTCTCTCTTCACCCTCACCTCCTGCACTTCAACTGACTCTAACCTTCCCACAACGTCAGCCAGTAATATCGGCTGGTCACGGGCTACAGCAGACTGGAGAGCATCTCTGAGCTGATGGCGAATATTCACACTGAAAGGTTTGGGGATCTCAATGACAAAGTTGAGCTCTTTAGGAAGAGTCTGAGTGTCCTGAGACTCATGAGCAAACCAAACTTCATCCGGTTGCGTTGTGATGCTGAGAGCTGAGCCTTCAGATTTATGCAACTCACTCGACCGCTCTCCCAGTATCACCTGCTTCTCTTCAAGCAGCACCGAGCGTTGGACTGACTGGCCTTCCTGGATCTGTACGGCAAAATCCTGCTCAGCGGCTTCTAAGATAGTGCAGCTCTCAGTTGCAACAGCCTTCTCCTCGATGAAGACGGGTTTTTTCGGGATCTTCGGCTCAACCTTGATCTCAGGTTTGACCTTTTCATCAGTTTTAATGCTAACAGTGTGACCTTCCTCTAAAGTATGAGTGTCTGTGATGTTTAAAGAATGCATTATTCCCCAGTTGTCCTCTTTCTGAACGAGTGCACGCTGCTGCTTGACGTCGCTGCTGAAAGGCGCCTCCTTTGGTAGCATTATGGGATGGGAGGAGACTGAGAGGATGCTCGAAGGCCTGGGCTCAGTTTGAAGTTTAGACTGAACCCCGGTCATAGAAACTTCCAGATCTTTGTGATAATCTGCCGTGATCTCCCTCCTCTCTTCTGACATAGCTGCATAACTTCTTGACTTCTCCTGTTTCTGTGTTGCCACCTGCTGGTCAGGTTTGGTAACTGTAAGAATCCCTTCCTTTGGTAAAACTGGTTCAGACTGAACTGACTGAAGGTATTTTGTCGGGGGTAACTCTTTCTGTGGCTGAATGGACATGGAATCAGTCTTTGCTGTGAACTCAGACGTTGCCTCACACACTACAGTTTGTTGATCCTCCTGAGTCACAGAGTGCAGGATGGTTGGACTCGTCCTCGCCTCTGCCTGCTCTGCAAACGGCTTCTCACTACTAAACCTGCCCTCAGACTGTAAAACATCCTGTTCATGGATCACCTGCAGATTCAGAGGCCTCTCTCCCTCTCTCTGAGGCTGCAGACTCATTGACGATGCCAAACTTGACACCTGTCCTTCTTTTTCACCTTGGAGTTCATATCTCTCTTCAGCAGTAACAGCTGACTTGTAGGCAACATCTTTGAGCGGGCTGATACTGTCATGTTCTGGTTTTTGTATTTCAAAGGCTTGCTCCTTAGATAAAGCTACTCTAGTCTCACTCACTGGTGCTACAACTGCTTTCGGTTGCTCTTTGCTACTCAAAGGTTGAGTGGCTGAGTCTAAATTTGCCAGCAGCTCACAGTGCCTCTCTGTGATGGGCAGGTTCCCTGTAGACTGAGCAGAGTATAAAATCTTGACCCCCTCTGTGACTCTGAAGCTCCTCTCTTCCTCCGGCCTGTGGGTGTCACCTGAAATCTCATCAAGTACAGGAAGAGCTGACTCAACCTGATGACAACTGACGAGCTGCCGCCGCTCAGTCAAGGGTTTCAGCTGCTCAGTGGCGTGCTCCATCAGAGCCCCAGCTCTCACCGTGGAGAGGGAGAGGGTCTCTTCGGATGTGGCTGACATGAGTTTTGATGAATGCTCTTTGCTTAATTCTAGCTCTACGATCTCAGGGCTGAGGATCCGCTCAGAGTGCTGCTCTGTGATTTTCTGTTTCTCCTGGACAGAGGATAAGAAGGTTGCCAGGTGTAACTGTTTTACAGGAACTGCTGAGACCTGAGGTGGATGACTGGGAGCTACAGAAACCCTTTCCTGTATTTCATGAGACTGAAGCACTGCTGCCTGGTGGGTGAGCCGCTCTCGATGAAGGGTGGCAGCAGAGATATCGAGCTCTCCGAGTGTGCCTGCTTCCTCACTGGGGATGATCTGCCGGTCTTCAGTACTAATAGTATAAATCATCTGCTCTGATCTCTCCTCTGAAAACCTTGATTCTGTGGTTTGTTCAGTCATGGATATCTTCAGAGCTTTAGTTTTATGAACCAGTGTGTGCTCCTCGTGAACTGTATCTCTACACACCAGCAGCTCAGCAGAGCAGGAAGCCTCCCCGTACTGGTTTGAAGCAGTGCAGGTGTAAACCCCGCTGTGCTCTTGTTTCACACTCTTTAAGTTAATGAAGCCTGATCCATCTGGGTTGTTGACAATAATACAGAACTCCCCAGACTGAATGTGGACGCTACCTTTGAGCCACTGAACTTCAGGGAGAGGCTCTCCTGTCACAACGTACCTAAAGAAAGCCTGACCACCTTCAGACAGCTGAACGGACTCTATGCTCTTAGTGAACTCTGGGGCTTTGCCTATTGGTGCAACGAGTCTCCTGTCTGCTTTGTCCTCTCTTTCAGGCTCCTTAACCTGAACGTGTAAGTAAGATTTACAGGTTGACTTCCCAAACCGATTGCTGACAGTGCACGAGTACTCTCCTTCATATTCCCTCTTAACTTCAGTAATGACTAAACTGTACTCATCCCGCTCGTGGATGAATTTATACACAGAGGAACTAGTTAGAGTCTGCCCGTTGTGAAACCACTGAACAGACGGCTTAGGGAAACCAGATACTCGGACAGTAAGTCGAGCGGTTTCTCCAACAGTCACAGCAGCTGGAGAAAGTTCGCTGAGGAAAACAGGTTTCTCTTTCTTCTTCTCCAGGTTGCTGGAGAAGCGTTTGGACTCAGGCTTAAGTTCAAGTGTTTTAGTTTTATCTGGAAATTTAAGACCAGTGTAGTACGACTCTTGGGTTTCCTCTTCCACTGTGACGGTCGAGCTAGTAAAAGCTGTATGAAATAATAACAGTTTGAAAGTGAAGTGAGACACACAAACACAGATTGATAGGCTAAGCTGAAATGGTATTTCTGTTTGAACTTGTGTTTCTGCTTGTGAGTTTTAACCATGTGATTCTGATATATGACATCCTGATGTAGCGTGAAGTTTTTGATAATAATTTTTACCTTTTATTTGCTGCTACATAAACAGAATTGAATGAGAATCTAATGTCCAGACATGAAGAATAGAGAAAGCAACCTACACATCACTTCAAAATGAATTCGGGAAAAAGATTAAAAACACTTTTGAACACATTTTTCTGGTACATTTCTTACCAGCGTAACCTGGGGAAGAATCAAAGCTCATGAAAACATTTTCTTTGCAAGTCAAAACAGCTTCCTGGAGAATATTTACCTTTCATTTCCTGCTGAATCATCTGTTCCTTCTGCATTTCAGTAACTGTGAAGACACAAACATTCTCAAATCAAAATCACTTCATGAACTGTACATTAAGTCGCATATGGTGCAAGACTGTTAGAATCAGTGACAGGTCGTGCATCCATATTTCCTTTTTTTTATTTGTTTACATTTGAGCATGCTTCCTTTTGCTCTTTAATGTGCGTCACTTCTGGCTTTTGAAAATCTCTCAGTGATGTGAGTGTCCCTCTCTGCCTCCTAAGCAAAAAGGTTAAAACCTTGTTGAAGAAGAGCTGTCACCGTGTGAGGAATTGTGTCTCTGCTGGTTGTGAAGTGGAATAGAAAGCAGTGTGGATGAGTGGAGGGCCAAACAGCCCGAACGAGCAGAAGGACCAAAAGCATGCAGATGCCAACCTTTCATCACTGTGCTGTGCTCAGTATCGTCGGCTGAGCTCACATTTTTGCAAGAGTAAGAGCCCCTTTGTCCGGGTCCCAAAGTGTTAGCATTTACACAGCACAAGGGGCCGTCATGTTTCAGAGAGTAAGACACAGAGTCCTCAACATTCAACCGGTTGTAAAGCCAAATGAGAAACCAAGAGGGAGCCCCCTTCATAACGCAATACAAGGAGCCGCCATCTCTGTTTCTGATCAGCAGCTCGGGGGGAAGTTTGATCAGGAACTCAGGGCAGCTGGAGAGACCTCGCTTGGCATGAGGCAGCACATCAGGGAAATACAGCTGACTTAGGAGGCTGTAAGGTCTCTGAGAAGATGAAGGAGAGGGTCCTGGCTTGTCCACCTCCTGCTTTTGTTGGTTTTGGGGGTCTCTAGGGGTCTCCCTGTCTGCCTGAGACACTTTACGAACAGAATCGGTGGGTATGGGGGTTTCTGCTCTGAGATTTGCTTCTTTAGCTGGGTGAGAATAAAGTTAGGGAGAGTAATTAGGGGTCAGAGTTTATAAGGCTCATGACTGAACACTAAAGGGATTAGTGGGATGGATGGATGAGGTTAGTGAGGCGAAGCTGGAACAGCAGGGAGAAATACTTCTTGGATGGTTATTGTATTACAGCCTAACAGGTTACAGTCTAAAAGGAAATCTTTAATACCAGGAGTAGGGACGGAGCAGGAGGAGCAGGTGGAGAGGAGGATGGACCAGATGGAGATTCAACAGATTCATAAAAAAGAAAGATTAACCACCTTCAACAGTGAGCTTGGCAGAGGTGCTGTTCTTGCCGTATTGGTTGCCGGCGGTGCAGCGGTACACACCCTGGTCCGCCATGCCAACACCCTGGATGATCAGGGACAACATCCCCCCCATTTGGGAGCTCCTCACCCGCTCAGTGTCCGTCAGACTGCGGCCATTATGGTCCCACACCACGCCGGTGAAGGGCTGCCCGCTGAACGAGCAGCTGAACTCAGCCATCTCACCACTCTTCACCTGGATGTCGCTCATTTCCATCACCAGCTCAGGTTTATCTGAGAGTCTGAAACCAAAGCTGCTCTCAGAGCTTATGTCCACCGAGCGTTTGCCTTCCAATTGAATCTCAACAGTCCTCCAAGACACAGAGGAGCTCTCAGAGACTGACTCAGAAAACTCAACCCTGTGGGTCGTTTGTCCCATGGACAGAGAGCTGAAATGTTCACTCTGAGTCTCAGCTGCAGAGCTAGCTAAGGCCATTTTATCTGGGCAGTAAGAAAGAGTAGAAGAATTAGGTCAACACATCATTCTGATGATTTCTTCAGGTTACTTCAGTGCTTGTGTTGTGCCAGGGGTGGAGCGTTGAGGATCAGTCATGATCAGTGAAGGGGTGAAGAGTGGCTGGTTTCCACTTTCAATCATGCAAGATTGATTGTAGTCAAACCTCGAAATAAAAACCAGCTAGGGTTTATGTCTTTGTGTGAGAGTGAGGAACCCGGGAAGCAAGATTTCCAGAGTTCACCTGTTTATAGCATGCGGCATTCCTTCAAAATAAAGCCCTGGGTTTCAAAATAAATGGGTAATTGATGTGAAGAGTTGAGAAGAGAGAGAGACATGCATCAATGAAGAGAAACCTTAAGGATTATCACCTGTGCTTAAAGTGATTGCCGGAAAACAGGTAAACAAGGATAAGATTCACGGTATATTTAGCATGCTCACAGACAGATTAACAGTCATTTTATGGGGTTTTGGGACATGATCAAGGTTTAAAAGGCTCAGTAGGCAGGCTGGTTATGGAGCTGTTGTGAAATCTTTTTATGAATTAAACCTCAAAGTATTGTTACAGCTGTAAAAGGCATCAGTTTAACTCTGAGGTTCACTGACAGATCACGAGACCAATATGTGAGGTTTGTATTACTAACTACAGCCTCTCTGGTTTAAGAACATGTCAGATTAGTAAAAAATGTTTGATTAAAGAAGCACATGCAGAGCGTGCAGTTTCATCTGAATCTCCTTTGTACTCTGACAATCCCAAATACTCACCATCGAGATTCAAAGTTGCGGTACAAGTGACCATTCCTGCTGAGTTTGTTGCCACACATGAATACTCAGCTTCATGGCTGGGAGATACTCTGGAAATATCCAGTTGATAGATGTCCCCATAATGAGACATCTTATAGACGTCTGACTGTCTGATCTCTCTGTCACCAAAGAACCAAGACACATGCAGATCTGGAAAACAAAAAACATAATAGATATGGTACCAGACAGTCAAGGTGAGGCTGTTCTTTGTCTTATTTTAGAGAAAAGTGAGAGGTGGTCACTACCTTCCCCAGAAATGGTACACTGGAACCGGGCAGGCAGTCCTTCTGCTACCAGGATGTCCCGAATGGGAGCTGAAATCACTGGAGCAGAGATTCGAGAAACGGCTTCAACCACCTCAGGAACTGCAAGAGACAAATCAACAAAATAATCAACACTCAATCTGAAAGGAAGAATCCACAGTGTCAACTTCGCAGTGATATTTATGTAACTGTACCTTCCACGGTGAGAGGGGCGGAGCTTGTCGCCTCTCCGTAATCGTTCTTGGCTTCGCAGCTGTAGACGGCAGCATCCTCGGGGAACACTTCAAGCAGCATCAGCGTGTGCTCGTCTCCGTCGTGCAGGCACTTGCACTTGTAGCTGGTGGACAGAGCCTGGGAGTCTTTGTACCAGAACACCTGAGGCTGTGGGATGCCACTCACCTGTACTGAGAAGCGCACAGATCTACCTGATGTGGCAGTCTGGGGCTGCATGTGGCGGACAATCTGAGGAGGTTCTGGCACTGCAGACAGAGGAGATATGTTATATTCCAGATCACACATGAGAGCAATGATTGTTAGCCGCCATCACCGACATGGAGAACGGGTTTCTTACATTTGACATGGAGGTTAATGATGCTCCTGTTCTTGCCGGCTAAGAAGGTGTACTCTCCGGCATCACTCCTGAAAGTCTCAGAGATGGTGAGGCGGTGCAGCTTCCTGATAATGGCATAGTTGAACCTCTCCTCCATCTGGACCTGGATTTCCACACCGTTCTTCAACCAGCGACCCTCCACCTCCTCCTCGTTAACCTCGAACTCAAAGGTGGCTCTGTGTTTCTCAACAACCTGGGAAAGCAGAGCAGGAACCTGTCAGGAAATTCTCAGGAGATCCTAGACGTGTCACTGATTATAGTTAAAACTTACAGTGATGTCTCTGCTGGCTGGTTCTGAGATTTTGACGTCACGTCCCTCAACCCCGAGCCGGCCCTTTGACATGCTTGATCCAGCCACAGCGGTGTATTCTCCCACATCAGACAGACGTACTGACGGCAGAACCAGGCGGTGCACAAATTTATCTGAGGTCATTTTATACCTGCAGCAAACAGAAAAAGAAACACCAAACATTGATACCAATCTTTGATGAAGAGGTTCTTTTCATTTGTCAATTTTTGTGATACCTACCTATCGGACATCTCCAGCTCCTGACCGTCCTTCATCCACATCACCTGGATGTTGGGTTCAGAAACTTCACACTCAAATGTTGCTCTCTTCTTTTCTGTAATCTTCAGGTCCTTCAGGTGTTTGGTGAACTCGACCACACGAGCTGTAAAAACCATGATAGACTTAGTGAACTGTGTCCATACCAGAGGCATGTTTTGGAGGTTTCAGGTCATTGGGAAGTTTAAAGTGGCTTCTTATGGTCTTTGTGATGGCTCTTTACAAGAAAGTCAGCGCTGAAAGACAAACATTTTCCATCCTGTGTTGTAAAATGAGTATCACTCTCACCTTCAACGTAGAGTTTGGCTGAAGTGACAGCAGAGCCAGCCATGAAGGTGTACTCAGCGCTGTCTCCAAAGTGAACATTCCTGATGCTCAGAGTGTGATTCAGCTGTCTGCAGCGAGCTTGACATCTGTCTGTGGAGCGGATCTCCACGCCGTTCTTCAGCCATTTGTAGGTGACTCCTTCATAGTTGACGTTCACCTCAAAAGTAACTGTGTCTTTCTCCTGAGCGTTCAGGTTCTCCAGCATGGATGTGATGAGGATGGCTATGGAATACAAAACAGACATTTAGCCATAGAAAACGTTTACAGGATTTAGAGCAGTGTGAGCGAGTGTAAAAACTTACGGCTAATGGTTAGAGTAGCAGAGACTCTGTCGTTCCCGCACACAAATGTGTACTCAGCAGAATCTGCCTTGCTGGTGTTCATGATCTTCAGCTGGTGAAGTTTTCCCTGCACCACGATCCTGAACTTCTCGCTCATCTCAATCTCCACGCCGTCTCTGAGCCAGGTGGATGGCACATTGAAGTGCGAAACTTCACACTCGAAAGTGGCCACCTGAGTCTCAGGTACCTGTACGCTCTTCAGGGGTTTTGTGACACGAAGGGCTGAGGAGAAAGAAGAGAAAATATATTTCATACACACCTCTTTGAGGCTGTGAGTGAGAGTACAGAGCTTCACAAAGATACTCACACTCCACAAGGAGGCGGGCGCTGCACTGGAGGTGTCCCACCATGCAGGTGTACTCTCCCTCTTTGCTGTTGTCCACGTCCTGGACAATCAGTTTATGTGTCTTCTTCTCAGAGAGCATCCTGTAGTTCTCATTGGGTCTCAGCTCCTGGTTGTTGAACATCCACTTTACGGGAATATCATCCTCAGAGAGGCCAACCTCAAATGTGGCAGTTGCGCCAAGAAGAGATGTCACATCTTTGGGTTTCTTCAGGATCTTGATGGCTGTGGGAGAGTTGATTTTTAATATTTTAACATTTAAAAAACACACCATGTTGCCTCTGTTTTAATGTCATCAGTCTGTGCTTACTTTCAACGTTCAGCCTGGCGTTTGCTGACAGTTTCCCCAGTTTGAAAGAGTACACAGACTCGTCCTGGGTGTTACAGTTATTGATCTTCAGGGTGTGGACTGTGCCTTCAATGGTGATCTCATATTTGTTACTGGGCTGGAGCTCTACGCCATTCTTGATCCACTGAGCCCCTCTCACATCCTCGTGGGTCAGCTCCAGGCTGAACACTGCCTCCTGAGTCTGCACCACATTCAGGTTCCTGAGAGTCTTCTTGATCTTCACAGCTGTGGAGAAGTGTTACTGTTAATGCAAATTCCAGTCATCTATGAACTCTTGAGAGAATCTATCTCCCAAGAGTTCATATTTCTGTGACGTGTCTGATTTGGATTAAAAGACTCAAGGGTCAAAATAATTTCAAAGAATTCTTAGTTCCACTGTCTGATCTGGACCTACCTTCCACTTTCAGAGTTGCTGATGTCTTGGAGGTGGCCACCTGATAGGTGTACTCTCCAACATCAGTGGCTTTAGTGATTACGATGACGAGACGTCTCACGGCGCCATCTACCTCACTGACCGTGTTCTCATTAAAGTCAACAGACTGTCCGTCTTTGAGCCACCTGCCCTCAGCAGAGGGGTTGGCAACCTCACACTCCAGCACTGCAGTCTGAGAGTCAGCCACCACCAAGTCACGCAGGGGTCTCTTAATAGCTCCACCTGGTAGAACAAAACAGTCAGTGTCATCATTTGTATTCACAGAGCTCACCATGTTGATAAAGTCAATCTAAGGTTGACTCACCTGAAACTGTGAGTGTACCAGTGCTCATCTTCTCTCCAGCAGCAAACATGTACTCGCCCTCCTCATCCTTCATAGCATTCATCACAGTCAAGGTGTGGCGCTTGTTCTTGGACTCCATCTTGTATTTAGGGCCAGCTTTCAGGGGCTGCCTCTTAAAGGTCCAGAAGGCGTCGATGCCGGGGTGAGACACCTCCACTTCAAAGGTGACATTCTCAGACTCTGAGCACTCTTTGTCTGTCAATGGTTTCAGAATCTGGACAGCTGTTGGGTTGGAAAGAAGAGTCAGAAACAGAAAACAGAGAATAAACATATATATCCCTGAGGTTTTATGTTTCTATGAAATAATGAGTTGGAAAGTGGTGGAGGTTCAGTTTTTCCACAGACAACTTACTCTGAACAGTGAACCTGCAACTGGTATCAGCGCGGCCCACCATTAGCTTGTACTGTCCTTCATCAGAGGCGTAGGTTCTGTTAAAGACCAGACGCTGCTTGGCTCCCTTCGCCACCATCTGGACTCTTTCACTTGGGGTCATCAGTTTGTCGTTGTGGTACCATTTGACTGAGCTCACATCCTGGGCAGAGATCTTAGTCTCCATGACGGCTTTGGTTCCCTCAACAGCGCTCAAGTCTTTCAATGGGATCAGGATGCCAATGGCTGAAAAAGAAAAAGTTTAGTTTGTATCACCTCTTTGTGGAATGAGAAAAACATGGAGGGTGTATGTGTGTGTGTGTGTGTGTGTGTGTGTGTGTGTGTGTGTGTGTGTGTGTGTGTGGTGTCTTACTCTGAACGACCAGCTTAGCAGTGGTTGAGATCCCATGATCAGGAACCACGAAGGAGTACATCCCAAAGTCGTCCTTGTTGGTGTCTTCAATCAGCAGTTTGTGGACTTGTTTGTCAATAACCATGTGAATACGGTTTGAAGCAGTAACTGGCTGCCCGCCCTTCATCCAGCTTCCTTCCACATTCTCCTGGGAGAACTTGACCTCCATCTGAGCGATGTCGCCCTCACAGACGGTCAGGTCAGCCAAAGGCTGCATCAGGGTGATTGGACGCACTGAGAAAGGAAGACAAACATGTTAGGTGCTGAACTCTCTAAGAATCGGTCTGATTATCATCATGTTCAAGTCTCACATTTCATCTTCAGTGAGGCACTTGTCTTGAACTCTCCCACTTTGAAGGTGTATTTCCCCTGATCCTCCTTCTTGACATCTTTGACAGAGAGAGCGTGTCTTCCACGGCGGGAGGTCATGATATATTTACTGCTGGGAGACAGCATCTTCTCCCCGAAGTACCAGGTGCCCTCAGCATCCTCACGAGACACGACGCACTCAAACTCTGCGGTGTAAGTCTCAGGGACCTCGGTGCTCTCCAGCTGCTTCACCATCTCCAGCGGGGCTCCTGGTGACAAAACCACACGAACGATGAGTGACTGGGAACAGCTGGTGAAGATAATAATGAGCAGATATCTGTTTTACAGCCAACCCACCTTCAACATTCAGCTTGCCAGTAGTTCTGACATCTGGATCATCGATAACCATACAGGTGAACTCAGCATCATCCCTCATGTCGATGACCAGCACAGACAGGAAGTGAACCTTTCTGTCAGAGTGCATCCTGTATTTGTCTCCAGAGAAGATCTCCACGTTGTTCTTCAGCCATTTCACCTTGACGAAAGGCTCGTTGGTTTCACACTCAAAGGTAGCCATGGTGTCCTTCTCCTTTGCGTTGACCTCCTCCAGCTTCTGAGTGAAGGTGATGATTTGTTTTCCTGTGAGGGATTACAACATGAGCTTTATTTGGACTTCAACAGTAAAATGATATACGACAAGTGTGAGAAATGAGAGCACAGTATGTTACCTTGTACCAGTAGGAAGGCATGACTGGAAGTCTCCCCAGCTTTGCTTGTAGCTTTGACCATGATGCTAGCTGAATCCTCAACCTTGACGTTTCTGATTGTCAGCTCACACACATGATCCTCAGGCCAGTACCAGTTAATACGGTCAGACTTCTCCAGCTGAACACCATTCTTGAACCACTGGCACTCAGGATCTGGTCTACCAACAACCCTGACCCTGAACTTCACTTCTTCGCCCTGAGAGACGGTCTGGCTGGTGATACGCTCCAGGATCTTTGGAGCCTCCATGCTGGCTGACAGCTTCACTCTCTCTGGTTTCAGAGGTTTAGCTGTGACTTTGCGGCGTTCTTGTTCCTTTTTCTTCTCTTCCTCCTCCTTCTCTTTGGCGCGGTGCAGCAGCTCCTCCTTTGTTTTCTTCAGGAGATCCTCGTAGGACTCATCCCTCTTACGGGCTTTGAGCTCCACTGCAGTGATGGACTCATAGTAGCCCTCTTCAGTCCTGCGCTTGAACTTGCCCCTCAGCTCCTCTGTCTCCTCAGTGGTTTTCGCATGTTTGATTCTTTGGGCCTTCTTCAGCTTGACCACTTCTTTCAGCTGAGAGTCATCTGCAGGTGCCTCAGCTTTCACCACCTCAAAGGAGACTCTTCCAGGTTCATGAACCGTCTCAGGTCCTTTGGCTTCTGGTGCACGGCGCAGATGTCCCCTGAAGTCTTCTTTCTGACCAATCTCCAGTTTGACAATGTGTTCTGTGGTGCCGACTATGTTGTCAGCAACCACTTTCACCTCTCCTGAGTCATAGGATTTGATTTCTGTGATCTCCAGATAGTAAATACCATCATAGCGAAGTCTGTATCTCTTGCTTTTGCGGATCAGTTGTCCGTTGAGGTACCAGTTCACCTTGGGGGTGGGATAACCGGTCACTCTGCAGCGGAAACGAGCTGTGTCACCCTCCATAACTGTGACTGGTTCAGGGACAAGGACAATCTCGGGTTTGGTTTTCTCAGTTTCCTCCTCAGCAGTGACTCCGTAGGGTCCTCCCTCATGAGCCATGCGCTCCATCTCATCAATTCTGTGAGCTCCAATCCTGCCTTCAGGGAGCTGAGTTTCCTCAACGAGACCCTTCTCATCCTTTACCACGAGAGTGGCTGAGTTCTGGTCGCTTCCAAACTTGTTTGTGGCTCTGCAGGTGATGACCCCGCTGTCTCTGGCATATGCAGCTTCATAGTCAAGACTGCAGTAACCAAATTCATTGACCATACGCAACCTGTTGGCAGCTGCCAGGGGTTTACCATCATGCAACCACTCCACTATCATGGTGGGGTCACCAATAGGAGTCAGTCTGCACTCAAAGTGAGCTGGACCATGGCGCTTCATGCGGACAGAGGTAAGCTTCTTCTTGAACTGGGGTTTTTGCTGCTTCTCTTTGTCGTACAGGTCGCCCTCCTCCCACTGCTCCTGACCGTATCTCAGGTGAAGGGGCTCCACCTCGGGAGGGGCGATCTCCTTGGCCTTGTAGGTTCCTTTGGGAATAATGAGTTTCCTCTCTGGTTCAGGTTCTGCAGCTTCTACCTCAATGTTGACTCTGCAGCGAGTGGTGTCTCGACCAGCCCTGTTGATGGCTGTAGCTGTGTACCAGGCGCTGTCTGAGCCAACTGCTGAGGGAATCTGAAACTTGGCTTCTCCTCTTGTACCTTCAACCCTGGGACATGGATTAGTCATGTTAGAATAACTTCAACACACAGATTGTCTCTCAGTTCAAGTGGTATAATTATACATATACTGGTTGCTGAATTCAATAAAACATACCTGATGTTCGGGTGCTTGTGAGGAGTGATGATATCACTGTTTTTCAGCCAAACGATATCAGGCAGGGGGTTTCCAATGGCTTTGACAGCCAATTCAACCAGAGTGCCCTGCTTCACACTGATATTCTTCAGCTTCTCAATGAACTGTGGGCGCACCAAAGTTTCTTTGGCTGAAAAAGAAGAAAACAAACCATCACATTGTACAAAAACCACTTATATTTATAATAAAAATTGTTTTTTTCAGTGTCCAAGGTGAGCTTCAGTCTTACCGTCAACAGTGAGAGTGACGGAGATGGTTGAGCGTCCGGCTCTGTTCTGAGCGACGACAGTCCACTCTCCGGAGTCGTGAGGCATTGCTGGGACGATGATCAGGGACTGGGTACCGTCCTCTTTGACCACGATCTTATGGGTGTAGTCACTTACAACTTGTTGTCCTAAAAGCATTATTTTGTTGATTATTATGAGGCCAACAAAAATCATGTATTAATACTTTCAGATGTTTCTTCTGGTCTTAACTCACCGTTGTGGAACCAGTATGTGTCCGGCATTGGTCTGCCAACAACCTTCAGGTCGAACCTGGCAGTCTGTCCCTCAGAGCATTTACATGAAGAAGGCTTCATGACAAAGACGGGTTTGTAGAGTCTCTCCAGCTGAGCCTCGTCTGTCTCATCCAGCCTTCTGGCAGGAGAACGTCCAGGAGAACGGCTGGGAGAACGTCCAGGAGAGCGGCTCAGAGAACGAGGAGATGTAGACCTGAGGATGAAGAAGACTTTATCACCTTAGAGTCCACTACTCCGATTTAAAAGCGCCTCTCAGTTACTGAAGGAGATTTTACCTGATCCTCTGCATTGCAGGCTGAGGTGTATATCTCTGAGGTGCTCCAACAGATGGCTCAACGTAGAGCTTTCCAGAGCTCACAGTGTTTCCTGTCATGTTTGTGGCGAAGGCAGTGTACACACCCTCATCCTCTGGGCGGACCAAAGGCAGACGCAGGCTAGCTCGTCCATCTTGAAGAACCTCCATCTGGTAACGATCACCAGCTCTGATACGCTGGCCGTCTTTGAACCATGCAATCTGAAAGAGGACAGAGTGTCATTGTTGGACAACTTCAGATCACAAATTACAGAAAACTTGTTTGTAATGTTCTTTACCTTAGGGAGTGGCATTCCGGCCATCTTGCAGTGGAAAGTGACGCCCATTCCTTCCCTGATTCTGTAGTTTTTGACAGGTGTGTCAAAGGCAGGCTGCTGGGCCTCTGCAGTAGATATGGTCACGGCTGTTTCGCCGTCCTCTGTCACAATTTCAGTGTAGGTAATCTTCATAATGCGGAGTTCAATCTCCTGGATGATTCTCAGCTCAATGGCAGAAAGGTGGAATTCCTACAGAGTTGAAGAGACATCAGTCCGTTAATGAAAACTGTCAAGTCTGAGTCTCCTGTTACATTAATAGCATCCAACCACAGTCACTGATTCTCCTACCTGTCCGGATATAACGGTGGTGGTCATCTGCTCCATAGTTGAAACAGCAATGGTGACGTCTCCCGCTTTGGGCTCCTGAATCATCGTAGTCACTTCAGTCTTAAAGGTAGCTTCCTGTTTCTTCATGTAGGCTTCATATTCCTCTGTTAAAGCAAATTAAAACACATCCATTGAAACCTCTGCTCCAGAATTATCTAATGTCTGCAATGCGTCCCTCTCTCTGAATGATAGCGTACCTTCCTCCAGCAGACTGACAGAGGCTGAGACCTCTCCCAGCTGGTTCTTGGCGAACACAGAGTATTCTCCAGCATCATCAGCAAAGGTCATGGAGATCTCCAGCCTGCATTCTCCGCTGTCCTTCTTGTAGGCCACTTTGTATCTGATGGATAGGCATTTGAGGAGGTGATTTAAACTCATCTTTTAGTGTGTTTCAGTCAGTGTCTCACCCTTAAAACCTGACCACATGTTTGTATAAAGTCTCATACCTGTATCCGGTGGTGAGTGGAACTCCACTCTTCTTCCAGATAATGTGTGGTTTGGGGCTTCCTCCAACCTGGCAGTCAAATATGACACTTCCTCCTTCCACCAACTTCTGAACAGTTGGCTTTCTGATAAAGACGGGAGCAGCAGCAGCACCGTCTGACTCGCTCACCTCCTCTTTGGCTTCTTCAGTTTCTCTGAAAATGAAATCCACATTTGAGAACAAGTAGCCAGAGAGCATCTAGAGGAATCTTTTCTTGAGTTAACTTCTAATCAATTTGACATGTCTGGTGTATGTTTAAGGACATCCTCAGGTCTAAGAGCACAGAGATCTGACTGTGAGACAAGAGGATGTCCTAAAATATTCACTGTAGACAAGTTTCCTTCAAAGTTGTGTGATCTACTTACAGTTTCACGGCAGTTTCAACATGTACAGCACCCTCCTCTCTGCTGTCGATGTCCTCAGACACTAAAGAAGAACACACAGTTAGAATCCAATATAATGTGAGTTCAGTTGAAGGAGTAAAGGAAATCCTGCTGGAGGTTTCTTATCTGTTGGTACTGACCCTGGACGAGCAGGTAGCAGGAGGTGTTGATAGTTCCAGCCTCGTTTGTGGCTGTGCAGGTGAAGCGTCCACTGTCTTCAGCAAACGCCTCGCGGATCACCAGCTGGGCGACTCCGCTCTTATAAGTAATCTGAAAATCAATGGAGCTCTCAATCTTGAAATCCTCTCTGAACCACATGATGACGGGTGCGGGGTGACCGCTGATCTGGCACTCCAGGGTCACCGACTCGCCCTCTGTCACGTTTGTGTTCTTCAAGCCCTGGAGAGGATATAAAACCACTCAGAAAATACCTATTCCCAAAAAAAAACGGGTCATGTTTTATAGTGTTGAGGGGAGACACTTACAGACACCAGAGTGGGTGGGACCGCACCTCCAGGACCAGCTACAGCTGCTGCCTGCATCACCTGTTAGAGAATGAGACATTTCTCAGCACACAGCGTTTTAAAACAATAAAGACTGTGTAAAAATCAATGTCGGGGAGACACAGAAGCAACAATCAGGCAATCAGGACAGGACACAGGAAAGGAGACGAAAACACAAAGTGATGAAGGGAGGCTTGATGGGCTGAAGAGATGGAGATGAAGTTGTCAATGCCATGAAGGAACAAGTCAAAGTGTTATTACAGGGTGGAGAAAAGTGGACTGAAACAGAAAGGAAGAAAACCGGACTCAAACTGAAGTAAACGAAGGAGAGATTTCACAGGCTCAAAACATGTCTGCAACATTACAGAAATCATGTTCTTGGATTTAATACACATGGTGTATTCTGTGTTATCCAGTCAGGAAGATCTTTAGCCTTTCAAAACTTCTTCTCACAAGTTCAAGATAAAGAATAGTCTTCTGCCTTCATTTACAAATCAGGTTTTCTCATCCTGCTCAGATCCAACAAACTAAACTAGGTTACAAACCTGATCTCCCCAGTCCTCATACATTCTCTCCACAACCCCAGAGTACACCACCCCTGTCTGTAACTCAGCACCAAATTGACTCTGATATTTCTCAGTCAGGTCTTTAAACGGTGGAGGGATGGGCTCCGGGGTCTCTCTGGCCTCCCCAACACGAGACGGGACGGGAGACTTGACGGGCTTGATGATCTTTCGAGTGGAGGTTGTGGATAACTCTTTCTGCAGAGTGGCAATAGCCGAGCCGGCGATGGAGACCTGACCAACCCACAGAGGAGGAACAGCCACACCGTCATCAACAAAGAAAGTGGGTTTGGATTCAAAGCTTCACCACGGTGCAGGGAGGGGTCTAAGGTACATTAGTATTATTAACGCTACGACAGGGTGAAGTGAAGGGACTCTGAGGTAAAGCTGGATTAATAGGGAGGATCTGCATCGTGTTTATTGATTAAGAGTGAAGAAAAAGGAGTTAAAGTGGATCTGTTTTGTTATTTTTGAAAGGAAGTTTTTGCTTTTTTTAAGGTTTATAGGACAAGCAGTGAAAAACCAGTAACTGTTCGCTAAACACCTCCATCCCTAAGAGATATCAAGATCTAACATTAACACAAAGAACTTAAGTATAATCTTCGTCCTGTTTGAAACTGTTTTCAATGCAGTCGGGGTTTAGCAAAATGTAACCAACTGGTCGTCATTTTTTGCTTGAGTTCAAGAAGTTTTCACCCCAGCAACCTCAGAAAAATCCCTCATCATAACTTCTGATTAATTGTCAGGCAAAGTATTTATGTACTGAAACTAGATACTTCATTTGTTGTCTTGATGGTTAAGTGAAAGCCTTCAAAGCTGCTAAAACTGTCAAAATAAAGAGCATAAATTTGAAATCTATCCAAGGATGGAGCGTCTAATTTCTACCACCTGACGTTCTGTCTTAACATGACTGTAAGTTGTAAAATCTCTCTAAAAAATTACAGGTGGCACTGCAAGATTTTCAAAGGAGGCTTCAACGAAACCACTGCAAAAACGGAAATCTAAGCAAGTCATTATGTCTTATTTGTAGTAAAAATTGTCTTACTGTTCTAAATTTGAGCCACATTCACCAGATCAGGTCATAAAAGTGTCTTATTTCAAGTTTTTTAAGACAAAAATGAGGTGTAAATTGCTTGTGACAAGTTAAAAAAATCTGCCAATCGGATAAGACAAATTCGCCCGGGAAGTTTCTTGAAATTAGAGAGATGTCTCAAAACAAGAATCTTTTATCTTATCCCATTGGCAGATTCTTTTTTACTGTTACAAGCAATTGATGCCTAATTTTTGTCTGTAAAAAACTTGAAATCAGATATTTTTATGACCTTGTCCAGAAAATGTGGCTCAAATCAAGAATAGTAAGACAAATTTTACTAAAAATAAGACATAATGACTTGCTTTGATTTCAGTTTTTGCAGTGGGGTCAGGTCTTTTTTATACCTGCCAACATTTGGGTTTCAAGATATGAAAGGAGACGGAGATATGTGTGTGTATGAGGTGTATCTTGACTCATAGTGAGGCATCTCTTGTATGTGTAGGTGCATGGGTGTTTTATAATGAGGTTATTTGGCTGTAAAAATCACCGTAGAGACGATACAACGAGTAGTAACCCTGGTGTTGGCAGGTATTTCCTGTTCCGTAAATGGTTTTTCACTTTGTTTAAGTTGTTAATTTTTCCACGCAGGTTATTTTCTGCTGCTTCCCTCATGTTACTTTTCTTACCTCGGAGCTAGACTCGCGTTTTGGGACGGAAACTTTAGAAACGCTAAATTGTGGCACTGGGGACGGGGCAGGACCAGTGTCCACCTGGGTGATGGTGATTTCTGTTGCTCTCTCAATCTGTAGTAACCAACAGAGTTCAAAAGAGCGTTACAACCTCAGGTAGTTTCAGGAGCTGGAGAAATAGTTATTATTCATCCTATTAGTAGAAAACATAATCACATGGTTATGAAGAGATTAGACTGACTCAGAGGCTGGCAAAAAATTATGTTCAAAAACCAAAGTTTTATATATTTTAGATTGTTGAGATGTACAAGTTTTAATGTTTAATGTCATTTTTTCTCTGTGTTAAAGCTGTAAGTCACATTACAGCCTGGACCTGATCGGGTTAATTGATATTAGAAGAGTGGAGATCGTTATATTAAAAGATTTTGTTGAATATTGTCGTTTTAGAGATAAATTCTTTGCCAGTACAGAACCTAGAATTCCTCATCTGAGTGAAGTCCCTGGTCATGTGATGGCCTAGCTAACCTGAGGCAGAGTGGGTTCAGGTGTAAACTCCTGAGCAGTGGTGAGCATTTGTCCAGCTTGCATTCTTGTTGTTGTCCAGCCGACTTGATATTGTTGACCAGCAGCCATGGCGGCAGCAGCGGCAGCAGCAGCAGTGGCCTGCTGCTGTAACTCTGCCTCTACAGCCTCAGCCTCCTCTTCAGCTCGACCGCCCTCAGCATGCACGGGCTGGCGGACACGAGCGTGGTCAACGGCAGCCATAACCGTGGCAACCGCCCCGGCTCTTTTCCCTCCCCCAGCCTGGAGACACAACCAGCACATAGATCTCAGGACATCCATGGCAGGACAGGTGTACAGAGACAGGCAGGTGGATGGATTGAGATCTCTGATTTCTTTCAGACTCTAGTTCCTTGATATTAGTATCCTTTTAACATGTTCACTGACAAATTCATGCATTAGGGTCAAAACTAAAGCTCCTGTGGTAATACAACAAAATGTAACCTCATTAAACGACATGGATGACTGATATCAGGGAACACACAATCTAATTTCATGACTTATTATTGAATCTGAATCATCTGTTGATAATTAACCCACTCACACCTGCCTGTTTCTGTAAGAGACGTTAAAACAAATCACAGATCAATACATCACACACACACACACACACCGGGATCAGCGCCACCGCCATGTTTTAGAGGAACTAGGTCTAGTCAGATTAATGATAAATTCACTAAAACACATGAGCATTGTGACCAAGAAACCAGTGTGTGTGTGTATCTCAGTGTTTATATACATTAACATTTCATATCATTTTGTGAACACATGCTCTGCTGTTTAACATGCAGGAAAACCCAACATTGACACCAGTGGGAGGTCAAAAAAGAGAGAAAATCCTGTTATCAAATTCAAAAAAGAGGTGAAAGAGAGCAAAAAAAGACGAGATGGATGGAGAGCGGTGTGGAAGGACATCCTTGTTTCTGCTCGTCAGGTGAAGGAAACACTTCATTCAGGCGTCACAGTTAGAAAAGGTGAAGATTTTTTTTGTGGTTGGAGAGTGAGGAGAGGTCGTAACATCTCTTTTGCAGGGTCATACACACCATCAGTGTTTCTATGAACTCATTTCTAAAGTTTCTGAAAGATGCAGAACCCTCGTCCTGGGGCGAATCTTGAGCGATTGGACATCTGTTATTGTCACGCTTTGTTTTCAAACATATCTGATCTGCTGTCTCACATATCCAATTTTTTTGACGTATTTAAAACTGTGGTGGAACAAACCAAGGATGTCTGAGTGGTTGGCAAATACGAGGGACGGAAGTATATGTGGGAGTAAAATTCAAAAAGAAGGAAGAAGATGTTGAAACATTGGACTTTAGGGTGATAGAAAAGATTTTCTGGAGCCTGAACTTTCTCAAATTTTTGAATAAACTAATTTCCAGTCAATATATTTCTTTACAAGATAGTAAATGTAAGTGAAGTGTTTCACAGCATCATTTTACAATGACACCTGCTGAATTCCACCTCACACAGGCAGACAATATTTCATACAGTCTTTTCGTTTGTCTGAATTTGTATTTAAAATGTGCTGAGCTCGGACCAGGCTCAAGACTTGAAATATTACAAAAACAACGTTAAACAAACAACCACATCAACAGCAACAACAACAACCTGTCTGTGTAAATCAGACGACTGTGAGATGGATCCTAAGAGATACATTTAGCAGTGAATTCCAAGTACGAAACGACGAGGTGGACAAAACTAACAGAAGACAGAGAGAAAGGCAGACGGAACAATCAGCCCCTCAGAGTCTAATAAAAGACTTTAAATATTCATTAACCAGAGAGGAAATATATTACGTTGTGTCAGTCATGACATGACATCGTATATTTCCTTCATGAGCAATTTGTTCAACAAAAAACTTAAAGTTGGTCAACTAAAAATGTGTCTCCATCAAAGCTAGAAAAGGAACCCTAAACAATGACCCTTCGTAAAAGAGAACACATTTCTACTCAATTTGGAGATTTGGCATCCATCAGTGATCAGAAGCATTCCTTCATGTCCCTCAGATTGCTCCTGAACCTACAAAGCTGTGATAAGCCCCGCCCCTTGACTACACTCACCTCTCTGACCCCGGCGACCTGCTGCTCCCAGCGTTGCTCCTGGCCTGTCTGGGTGATACTAGTCACGCGGGTCATGCTGGTCTCCGACACGTAGCCTCCCTGCTTCCAGGGCGGCAGGACATCACCGGCGCCGGCGGCCGCCTGTTTGCGCGCAGTGATGGGGGACTTGACCGGCCTGATGGGGGAGACTGAGAGTCTTGAAGTGGGAGAGGCAGGCCTGGAGACGGGGGGTGGGAAGGAGGTCACGTTATAGGCCAGCAGAGGGCCAACCTCCGATAACACCGTCAACCAGCTCGAGAACCACAGAACCAACCGGACAGTCTTGTTCTACTTACCTGACAGGTGTGGGCGTGGGAGCCTTCACGTGTCTGACAGGTGACGGTGACTGCTGTCGTCCTCCGGCCACCTTTGCCACCTGTGTAGCAGCCTGAGGCGGGGACTTGGATGTGGGTTTGGGAGGAACTCTGGGTGGGGTCTTGTGAGCCAGCTGAGTCAGCTCGGCGCCCTCCACCTGCATCTCCATCGTGGAAGTGGCCTGGAAAGTGGCCCTCTGAGGGTGAAGAGAGGACAGGATTAAACCAGACCGAGGGAGAGGACGTCAGATAGAGAAAGAGGAAACATTCATGGTTTAACAAAGATCACACCTTTTCCACGCGGGTCTGACGGGTCTTTGTAATCTGAGCAGATGAAATCACTGTCTTTGTTTTCTTTGCTGGAACAGCTTCCTCTCCTGAACACAGGAAAGTTTTCATGAGTGGGTCACACAGAATACACAACAAATATTCACAGTATCATCTCACAATCACCCTCAAGCATCCTAACAGTAAAATGTCAATACAGCGTCCCCTTCAACATCCTGAGTTTTTGTTTCTGTCCTATACTGAAGTAAAAGAAGATAAATCCTGACACATATTCACAGTTTCAGGTGATGCTGTGAATCCTGCTTCAGTTATTTCTTCTTCAATATTTCAAATTATGTATTAGAGATATGGTGTAACTGTGACATCAGTGATGATCACAGACAGGTGCTTTAGTAAAAACACAGAGTACACTTTAGCTTGAATGCTAGACTACCAATATCTGCCTGTTTTCAGTCTTGGTGTTAAGCTAGATCAGGCTAACACCTCCAGCAGCAGCTCAGAGAGAAGTGATATCAAACATATCGGGCTCTGGAGCAGACAGGTTATGTTCAAACTGTTTAAGACAGTTCACTGTCCTCACCCTGAACCTGAAGCTCAGCGGTGGAGGTGGCCCGTCCAGTGCTGTTGCTGGCAGTCACAGAATATGTCCCAGAATCCTCTGGGAAGGCCTCAGCGATCAACAGACTGTACAGGTCTCCTTCCTGGAGGATCCTGAAGTCTGCTGAGCTCTGGATTTCGGCTCCCTCTCTGAAGAACTTCACCACAGGTGCTGGGATTCCTGTCACACGGACGTCCAGCCTCACCTTGCTGCCCTGTCTCACCGTGGAGCTCTGCAGTCTCTGGAGGAAGCTGGGGGGCGCTGTCTCTGCTGCACAGCAAAGTATGGACACAGTTCAAGTTAGCCTGAAAGCTGGTCTGTTCCTGTGGTGCCTGAGGAGCCAGCCTGAATCATTTCACTTCATGAGTGTGTGCTCAGAGGCACAGAGGCGCAGCTTCGACAGACTGAAAACTTACTGAGGAATCAAATTGTGTTTTCACAACAGCTGAAGAAATCAGGTGACATCACCATCACAGCTGTGTTATATCTTACACGACTCTGCAGAGAGTCTCCGTCTGTTAGACTGAGATCTTTATGCCCCATAAAAGTATGATCACATCAGGAGGTTTGACAGGTCTGGTAAAGAACCCCAAGCTTAAAGGATTTGGTTTGGACCAACAACACTCACATTTCCTAAAACACGCCCAAAAAACTAACCAAACTCCGAGATAACAGTGATGGAGGTTATCAGAACATCCGCTCTAACCTGCTCTCCCTCTCACCTGTAATCCCAGACATCAAACACCCCGCCTCTCTCACCTGTAACAAGGAGTTCAGCGGTGCTTGTTGCTTGTCCAGCTCCGTTGGTTGCTCTGACAGAAAATCTCCCACTGTGTGCGGCGGTCACAGAGGGGATTCTCAGAACAGCGCGGCCATCGCTGAACGAGATCTGAATGCCGGGCAGAGCGGCGGCAGAAAGAACCTGGCCATCACGAAACCAGCTCACTTCAGGAACTGGTGTACCTGCAGGGGAGAGAGGAACCAGAGCGTCAGAAAACAAACCCTGGAGCAGATCTTTGATTTCTATATCAGAGGATTCTTTTGATTTACTTCCATGAAATTCGAATATCTCTGACCAAACTATTTGAATAAACTAATTCTTCTTCAGTTTACACAAACTTTGGCTTCAACAGCTGATCAGTGAGTGGACTGGAGCATTTGACACCTACATACAGGTGACACTCCAAGACCAAGAGGTTTCATGGCAAAACAAATATCAGGGTATTTGCAGGTTTCAGTAAGTCAAATTTAAGACTTTTTAAGACCTTTTTAATGCCACTTTGAATAAAACTTAAGACCAAAAACACAAAAAAATAGTCGATCGGTGGAGAATCTTACTGTATTACAATCAAATCATAACGTGTCTCTCTATGAGAGTCATTCAAGTTTACTTTTTGACTGTTTATTGAACATAACGTTGCTCATTGGTTAATATCCATATGTAAAATTGCAGATAGTGACCCATAGTCATAGACTGCCAAAAAATAAAAACCAATGAAACTTTAAAAAATCCTGCCCTGGCAAACTTAAGACCTTTGAGTAATTTATTTAAGACCAGAATAAAGCATGTTAATAAATTTAAGACATTTTAAGGCCTTAGTTTTAGATACATGAATCGAAGACTTTTTAGGGATGTGTAAGAGCCTTGATTATATTATCTCCAGTTCAACTTATATAAGTAAGAAAAACTATATTTTACTCATTTTAATCATCTGAATCTGTGCAGTACCTGAACTTTTAAGTAAGTTACAGAGCTCTGCTAAGGTTATTATGCACATAAGAGTCTAATTCACATTCTAAACATGATTTTGTGGTTGTGTTAAGCAGTGTGTTGCAGGGAAACAGATGAAAACGCAGAGTGTTAGGTGGAGGTTTCTTACCACTAACTTGAGCCTCGAACGCCGCGGCACTACCCTCTAGTGCCACGACGCTCTGGAGCGGCTGAGTGAACGTTGGTGCTTGTGTTGTCATGATGGCGGCCCCCTGTACACAAACAGAGAAGAGTCAGTCAGTGAAGCTCTGATTAAACAGAGGAGGAGGAGGAGGCACAGACCTGCTTTGGGAAAGGACAGAGGACACTGCTGTGCCATAACTGCTCTCTCCTGAAATAGACGACCAAATGTGTCCGTCTGTCAGACTCACAGAGCTCTGACTCACTGTCCAACGCTGATGGTACTTGAATTAAAAGTATGAATCTCAAAGAACGAGATCTCCAGCAGGAAGTCAACATCAGGATGAGATTGTTTTTCACACTTTCCCTCACATTCACACAAATATGAATATAAAGTAAAGCTTATAATGAGGAAAAAGTCTCATTATAAACTATGTATCTGACTCAGATATTCCTTCACAGCTGATTCCTTCCTTCAATGAACATTTTCTCAATATGTTTGTACAATGAGCTGTACCTCTATCTTAAAGTCTTCTTCAATACAGCATGATGTTCATTCAGCAAGTTATGGTCCTATTTAGAGTCAAGCAGGAAGATTAAGACCTGACAACTGCAACACAGGGACATAAAATTGTGCTTTTCAGTGTTGGGTTGTTCATAAACAAACTCTGAGAGGTCAAACCAGAAAGTAAATAAACGTCAGATTTTCATTACAGGTGCATTTAACCAGATATGATATAACTCACATCAACTCATGACCCTTCACTTTACAAAACATGACTTGTTTATTTGTTTGTCAATTTTTAATTTCCATACCTTATGTCAGGTTATCTTGTTTTGCTATACTCATTTGTTTTACACAAAAATGGTACACCTGACACTATATTTCATGGAACAAATAATAAAATTATCAAAAAAAGATGGTAAAAGAAATATAGACAAATAATTTAAAGAATTAAAATTATATTTGCACTTTCTCCTGCATTCAATTGCTTTTTATATATATTTTTTTATTTTTGTACCTTTGTTCATTACATTATGAATACAATTTCTTATCTTCATTTGCCTATATTTAATTTTTTCTTGTTGATATTCATTGTGGACTGCAAATGAATAATATTAATAAAAGTAATATTAGTATTAATTTGATTGACAAAGCACTTTTCATACATATAATGCAATTAAGAGTGTTTTACATTTAAAGCAATTAAAACAAGAGCAAACAAAAACAGAGTAATTTTAAATGGACAACACAGTTAAAAATTAAATGAATAGAAATAATTACATTTAAGAAAGAGTTTCATTTTTAAAGGAAAAGTTTGAATTAAACCTTTTAAAACTTGAAATTACTAAGTTAGTTTCTTCACAAAATGGCTGACAGCTCAACCATTATCCACATGTCAGCAAAATGAGTCAACAAACAATTTATCATGATATTTACCTGCCTCCAGGTGGTCAAAATATTCGCATGATTCACATATATGTGATTCTATCAAACTTTTGGAGACAGTTTTAATTGTTTTTAGCTCAAACATGGTTAGATTTTCTTGGCTAAGTGTAAAGAGGCCTGTGCTGCGTTCAGGTACAATCAGAAAGCTCAGTACATGTCAGTTAGCACGAGCGTGAATTTGCTTTCTCTGAAGGAAGCACATATCATTTTATCGTTTTTAACATATACAGTCTGCAGGATGAAGTCTGTGCAGCTTCTCTCAGCAGGTTTGAGTTTCACGGAGCAGAACAAGGGCTATAAATGTCACACGGGGGCGGGGCCTGTTGGGGGGCAGAGGACGGTGACGGACAGCAGCAGCTGGAGGTCAGCAGCACGTTCCAGTCATCACCACAAAATGAGAAAAAGGGGAGTGAAATAATTAAGTTTATGCTTCTAGAAGCTGTATGTGTTTTATTTAGAGTTTAGATTATTCATTACAAACAAACAAAAACATGTGACTCATTCAAAAAACACAGCAGGGAAAGTTGAAATGTAAATAAATAGTCTGAAGTGAGAGAAAATACAATATTATATAATTACAAAATACTACATAGGGATAAATGAATAATAGGGGGGAAAAAACTAAAATTTTTAATTGCTACTTTTTGTCTAAGAAGCTGACCTGATAGTCATGGAGTTATATTGATGACAGTAATACCGTGACCTTGCTGTGGCCTCAGTATAAACGTGGACTCCCCTCCCTGTGGTCTCACTCTCACATCAGGTCTAAATTTAGCCGGGGTCAGTTTTACAGCTCGCAGCTGCTCAGAGGAGCTGTGAATAAACCAGCCAGTTAGTTAGTGAGTTGCATTATTTATTCTACTAGTTTGTTTATCTGTGTTTCTTTGGGTCATAGATACTGATCTTTGTGATAATCAATCTGAGTTTCTATCACTTTCTGCTGACTATTTTCATCAGCTAAGTTTGGGTTTGTAAAGAAAAGATCATTTGGATGCAGACTACATTCATAACCAACTGATGGTATGAATTAATAATTCTTTTTTTTGTTTAAACACATCTGAAATGTAAAATGTAAAAACTGGTAATATGATGACAGATATAGTCAAATGTGTGTTTAACAATAGTTGATGTCAAATAGTTTGAGGTTCTGAGAGCTGTAATATTTTTCTTTTTAACACTAAAACTGTAAATGATTGGTTATTAAATGTTTAAAGTGGCTTAAACTCACTATATTAAAATTGTTGTATTGTAATTCTTATGTGCTGAAGTAAACAGCTTTTCAAAAGTGAGTTGTCAAACACAGCCATGTTTCTTTCTTGTTTCCTGAGTTTCTTTTCTGTCTCTTTGGGTTGTCAGTTCATGGTTGGGTGTTTTTGGGATGTTTGAATTAAAACATGTTGAAACTTTTTTTCATATTCTAATGGTTTGCATCAGCCTGTTAAATTTTGTTCACTTTTGTCATGTTAATTAAATTAAAAACTTTCCCCCACAATGTTTTCATGTCTCGCTCAGATTTCATGTGAAGACAGAAGGTGATAAAGGCTTGTCTCGCCTCAGTGATCAAATAAAAAGTATTTACAGCCCAAGAAGGTGAGGATACAGAGCAGCTTTATGAGCTGTTAACATCAAACAAAACTGATCTTCACTTTAAATTAGTAACAACAAAGAAACAAAGGAGTCCGTCTGTTTGTGGCAATTCATTCATCAAATTTTTATTCTACACCTGAAAATGCTAAACAAGCCTGAACATTTTTAAAATCCAAACTTCAGGCCAGGAAACAGACAAGCTGCTGGGGCTGTTTCTGTGTAAGTAATTGTCTCTGTCTTTGTGTAAGGGGGGGGGGGGTTTACACCTGGAGTTGTTAGACAAATGCTGAACGACACCTCCCAGCTGCTGCAGCTGCTTGAGACCTACAGGTTCAGATCTAAAATAAATCAGATTATCTATGAAAATAAACAAGAATTAGATCCAGAAGAATCAACTTCTGAAAGTCTCTTTAAAAGTTAGAATAAAAAGTTAAATGAGGAAACTGTGTGTTGGAGGATGGGGGCTCAAAGGGCCAATAAACAGATTAAAACAGACTCTGCTCTCTTCTTTAGGGTTCAGACTTAATTTTTTTTTTTCTTTACCATTAAATCGCTATGACTCATTTAGCTTTCCCTCACTATGAATAAAATCCAGGGTATTTCTCTCATCTCATTTCACTCAACCATAAATTAAACAGGCTTTCATTCATTTTAATTCTAACATTGCTGTACCTTGTCACACTCACTCTGTATTTGTGACATGAAGTTTAATCATTTAATTCATCTTTGCTTTCAGTCGAGACTTTCTTTTATGATCCAACATATTCATATTTGATTATTCCATGTATTAATCCAAACAGCTTCCAGAATGTGAATCACCATTAGTCACCAAACCTCACCTTCAGCTGAAAAGATGTTAAAGTTCATATTTGATTTAGTTATAAATACAAAAAACTCTGTGAGATTAATAATAATGATGATGATGATATCAATAAGTTTGAAGTGGATCCATTCAGTTATCCTTTAATATGTCAACATTAAGAGAGGAGCTTATAACTTAAGCCTCATGCTTACTTCCTGTAGTTTCCACAATAAAAGCCTCTCCATTCATCCACATGCAGATAACTGAGACACAGTCTGACAGTCAGGAGGGTTTTAAACCAAAAATGTAACTTAGATGAGGCAGTTTAAATGAACTTCATGCTCCAGTTATGAATCAGTCTTTAAAATAGCTTCAGTGTGATCAGCTGATGAGTGAAGAGCTGGAGATAAAAGGTTTCATTTGGTGGTTTAACTCTGACATGTCTGCTGTTTAAAGCTGCAGCAGGTTTTTATATGATGATATTCATCTCTGCTTCAGTTTTCATGTTATTATAATATCATCTCTGCTGTTTCATAAATGGTAAAGTCATAATTACACAAAAAGAAGATCAGGTTTTACTGTGTATGCTCTAAAGACAACATGACCTCACTGGTGATGTCAAAAGCTGATCTGTGATTGGATGAACAGGTGGACATAAACTAGTCATTTCATTATTTTATCATTTAAGAAAGTCACTCTGTGAATGCTTTAAATACACAGTAAGTCTTGTAAGAAGTCAAAGCAAAAGCCAAACAGAAATATAAAAACAAAGCATTTTATGAAGGTACCTTTATCCAGCACCTGTTGCAGCAATAATAATTTATAAATGCCAAAAAAAGTAAAATAAAAACATAACAACTGACAAATTTCTTCCTCGGCTTGTCAAAGCAGTGACAAAGTCTGAAATAATAAATTATATTTATTCATGTAAAGTCACATGACACCTCTTAAACTTTTAAGCCTCTTATTTCAAAGTTTCAAAGTGGGAAATAAACAAGATTTATTCAAAATAAGGAAATGAGAAACCATCTCAGTTTCCTGTTTCCGCCTGCAGCAGATTGTCAATAAGTGAAGCTTTTTATCATCTGTGGTCCTTGAATGCCTCGTCAGAACAGCTGGTTTATTTCAGCACAGTCAGCTGAAGGTGTCGAGTTTCCATAATTAGCTCTACAGTCGACACATCAACACCGATCGAGCTCTGATCGATCAATCAACAACCCGCGCAAACAACTTTCATCCAAAATCTCAAAATGTTGGAGCAGATCGAACAAACAGCTGATATTTACAGATCTGAATCCCAGCGACAGATATGGCAGTAACCAAAAATACCCAGCAGCACCCCCCCCCCTCCAAGCCCTGACCCGAGGAGCTTTGATTGACAGCCACCATGTGCACATAGCTGGAGGTGAGGTGATAGCCCTGCTGCTGATTCCCTTAAAAAGCCATCAGCCGCCCAGCTGACAGGCCTCCTGCATGCTATCAGCAGCTATTCTTGGCCTTTCTCAGATCACTGCTGCACGCGGCTGCGTCCAAATCCAACCAGGTTCACCTCAAACTCACATAAACACCAAAATACCAATGATACACCTGAGTCCCTGCAAACCACATGAGTGAGCTCAGCGGTCCCCTCTCTGTACTCACTTGTTTCCACAAGGGTGCCTTGAACTGATGGGACGGAGCCCAGGTAACTCAAACAGGTCTCCTTATCCAGAAAGGTGTTTCCAGAAAAATCCAAGGTGAGAACAATTGAGCCTCCAAATATCCCCCCCTCAAAAAAAACAAAACTACACAGTGACGCCGTGTAGTTTTGCTTTTCCTCCTCGCAATCCCTCCACCCGAGGCGAGGCTGGGAATGCTCCAACTGCTCAGAAGGGCCCACACCGTGCTGTAGCTCTTTATACCAGGGGGGACAACCTGCATCATCAACACACACAGCCTCCCCATTGGCTGCTGGGACACTCAGGGGGGCATGATGGGACATGGCAGCCATGTATGCCACCTCCACCCTATCAGACTCACGTTAGAGTAGATTTGATGTGTGTGTATGTGATGGAGTGACTGCAAAGACTGAACATCACACACCTGAGCGTGAGCGCAGAGGTCACCAAGCAAAGATAGAGAGTTTCCAGAGAATCAGAGAGAGACATTAAAGAGCTGCTGACCAAAAGGAGGCAGAGGCTGTCCCTGTCACTCAAACACACAACCTCCCCCATCCAACACACACACACACACACGCCCACACACACCTCAGCAGCCTGCTGTTACAACACACCAACAAACTCAGTTTACATAAATAAACTTCATCTACACTGTAAACTTCATCCATTCATCCCTCCTTTAGCTTCATGTGTGTTAACTGTGCGACATTTGCCAGTTTTTATGCATCACTGTGTGTAAAACTATAAAATCTGCCGCCCTGTCATGCTTTGGTAACAAGGTTTGGTAACTACCACTCAGCTGTCAATCATCCATCATGCAGTGCTGAGCTCTGCAGGAGGATATTTTGAAGTTTCATAAGAACTAATCAGATAAAAATAAAATCTGTTTTCATGAGTCATCTGAAACAAAACAAACTTCTGAAAAAGAGTAGGAGGCAACACTTTTTTTGAAAGGAACAAACTGCAGGAGCATTTAAGGTTAAATAATGACCCTGCCCCCCACATTTGTCTGTCTCTCTGCAGTTGCACGGATCTGGTCTTATATCACTACTCTATTTAAAGAAAAATTAATTATAAATGATAATGATTCCACCTTTAGACACAGCAGCTTTGAAATCATTTCTAGAAACTTTTTTTGCTATAAGAGGAAATAAGTAGTTGTACTTAATCTTGATATGAACCAAAAAGTGTTTTGAAACTAATCTTTGAATTACTAAGAAACTTACAAAGCTGTATGAAAATCATTGAGGTCAATTCTCAGAGACATTAAACACATTAAAAGGACTGTAAGGACTTTCTGTTTGAAGTGGGTTGCAGCGTTTGGCATTTTTCTGGGACAAAGGCTCCGCTTCCCATGAGCACTTGCGCACACTGTAATAATGGCATCCCTTTTAAAACAAGGCATGTTTGAAAAAAATGAACGTAGAGCAGATCTTTCTTTCACCACTTTTCTTTGGTCAAGACAACTTTTTAGTGGATGCAGTGTAACAAGGTTATGAATTTATCAACAGATATGTAGCGCTGCTTTTTGAAACTTAACAAGCAAATTCATAAGTTTGTATCATAGATTGGTACCTGTTAATTTTAGCACTACTCACAGCCTGGTGCTCTAGGACATATCCATGTACGTGCAACTTTAGTGAATCCTAGTTATGTCCTACCAGTGCTCATCTACCAAGAATAGAAAATGTAACTTGGCTCTTCATTTTATTGACAGACTCTCAGGTTTGAACAGATCACTACAGTTTAAATGCTTTACATTATCACAAACAGTTTAGCCGTGTTTTAGCCTTTAGCCTTTTCTCCGGCGCTCTCGCCTTTTAGATTTCTTTTGCTGTTCTGTCTCTTTTTTTGCCAGACAGCCTGACTCCAGTGACTCTATTACAGTCAAATAAATCTAAGTTTCTTTTTGGCAGAGGAGAAAACACAGAGCTCTGTTCTCACTGCTAAACTTCACCAACTGGCATGGTGTTGTCATAGAAACTTGGACCTGCTGTAAATCCATCCGGTCCAAGAAACTGAGAAATAGCATTAAGAAATAACCAATTTTAGTGCTAACAATCTCATTTTAAGTTGTGGATAATGGTCAGTCATGTTTCCAGATATGAGCCTTTTTGAGACAGCAGCAGCAAGTTTTCAAGTGCAGAGGATTATGATTGGAGGAGAGGACCTGAAAGCAGTGTCCAGTAAGTTACTCAATCCTCTCTCCAAGTAGTTTTTTTCCCCTCAATCAGAAGAAGAAGAACCATCAGAACAACAGCACTGGTTCAGGAGCCAAGGCCAATGAAAGAGCTAGCTCAAAGGGCTCCCCGTTCTGGTGAACTCAATGAAAGCAAGGTGCCACACTCTAGAAGAGCCTCCCACAGAGAAACCCGTCCACCAAAAACCACAGCAGCAGCCAGACCCCAAGCCCCACTGAGTGGAAGATGTTTACATAAACTGACCAGATCCTGAGAGTCCAGGGATCCTCGCATGACACGGATGATGACCCTGCAGATCTCCAACAGCTGTTACACGGATACAAGACAACACGACCCCGACAGGTGCATGGAAGCAGGAGAAGAAAATAGGCAATCATCACACCTGTAGATTCAGGTGTGGCACTACCATGGCACACCTGGCACAGTGCCCACGGTGGTCAGGAGGAAAACAACCTCCTGTCACACTCAGAAACACCAGGAAAAAGGGTTTCTACTGGTGTGGCCTTCACGAAACTTCTCTGGCCTCCACTCTGCATGTTTATGCTCAGCAGTGTGAGCAGAGCAAGTGCAGGTTTATGTGAGGTTGTGTATGATTGTGCAGAGTTCTTTCACATCCTTAAAAAGTCCTAAAAAGTCTTAAATTCATTAAAATGTTTTATTCTGGCCTTAAATAAATTACTCTTAAATTTGTCAGGGCAGGATTTGTTAATGTTTCATTGATTTTTTTTTTGCTAGGCAGTCTATGACTATGTGCCACTGTTTGTACTTTTACATATATATATATCAACCAATAACCAATTTTACAGTCAATAAACACTCAAAAAGTAAACCTAAATAAGTCTCAATAAGTGACACGCTATCATTTGGTTGTAATGCAGCAGGATCCCCAAACCATCACTCATATTTATTAGTTTTTAGTCTTAAATTTCATTCAAAGTGGCATTAAAAAGGTCTTAAAAAGTCTTAAATTTGACTTGCCAAAACCTGCAGGCACCCTGTTGTGAATATGAACCCGCTCGCTCTGTTGCTCTTATTGCACAGATGTGACCCTGCTAAACTGTGAAGATGCTCAGCATAGAGTCAATGCTTAGGACCATTAACACCACTCATTCTCATTAGTAACTATAATAAATCGAAGAGCTCACAACACTGTGAGTTTAAAGTTACTGGATAATTATCACTCCATAAGTTTAAGAGTGGCTCCTCATTTCCCTTCACTTGTGCTCCATTTTAGCAGTTAAACCTTCTACACTCTGTATTATTACATTCTCAACAGACAGGAACACTTCAGGTTCAGCATTTCTGAAAGAAGATAATCTTTCATGCTTAAAGAGGAGAGGAGGAGACTGAGGACAGTCACTGATCAGTGAGTGCGGCTCCAGCTCTCTGTGGTCCACACTTCTCCTCGTGCAGGTTATTTCTGTCAGCCTGGCTGGGTTGTGATGGGGGGTGGGGTGTGTCAGGGCTGACGGTTTCACTCATCACAACAGCAACAGAATACATCAGAGTTTAGGAAACATACAGTGAATGAAGCCTCTGCTCTCTTTCTCCAGCATGAACAGAAACACATAAAGTGACACCACAGAGTTTCTTTGGTCCTATTATTATGAGACACTTGTGGCCTTTGGAGTGAATTATAATAGAAGTCAATGTGGAAGCTAGATCATCTCACAGCTGCTGTAGATTTCTTTTCATTCCACCACATCCCAAAGGAGCTTTACTGGACTGAGGAGGCTGTTTGAGTACAGTGAACTCATCATCATGTCCAAAATAAATAAAAAAAACGTAACAAATGAACAAAAAGACAGCTTTAGATGATTTGAGCTTTGTGGCATGGGGCGTTATTTTGTTAGAAGATGGGTGCACTGTGCTCACAAAGAGATGATTATGGTCGGAAACAATACTCAAAGCAATGCAGGTTTATATATGAACCACATTTTGGTGACAAAGCAATTCAAAGTGCTTCACATAGATATACAAATTATCATTGAAAAGGTCAGCAAAACACATTTTAAAAAAACATTAAATACCAATAAAAAGACAATATTTTGGTCCAAGCAAAAAGTAAAATAAATTACAATACAATGAAATGGCAAAAAGGAAATTTAAAATACTCTCCCCCTTTCCCACCAGTGCACCAAAAATGTCAGATTAAACAACTGAACAAAGATTTCAGTGCAGACTTATCCTGTTCTTTTTACTGGTAACATATTTGGAAAACATCCAGCTTCTGGTCAAACTTCCTGAAAAGTTGCTCAAAATGTAAACAAGGGGCAGAGGAAATTTCAGTCACACTGGTGAGACCGCTGAAGTTGGCGGGGATGCAGATAATTAAGTCTTTTGCCTAGTCTACCAATCAACAATGATGGATGCAGACAATAAATTGAGTTTAGAAAAGATAGGGTAGTTTGTTTGTAGAAATGATTTTTTTCTCTCTGCTGGTCTGTAAAATCATAAAGTCTGTCCAACAGGTCAGTGGCAGCTTTGCCTTAAAGTTGACCCCTGATAATTTACAGGCTTAGTGATTGTAGTTTGTTATGAGAAATAACAGCCCAAGAAAAACAGTTAGGGTAAGGGGTAAAACACTGTTTCTGTTTGGGACCCACTGATTAGGACAATATTCTGGATTGAAACCCTGATCCATAAAGCTAAACGGGGTCATGTTAGAACCTTGGAGAGTCTCCCATAAAGAGGAAGTCTCCATCACATTAACTGAGCTGCAGTGTCAAACTGTCAAACTCTCTTAAAGTGACAGTGAGAATGTAGGTCATGAGGACAAAGCTGTAAGGTTAACTCTTGTGCACCTTTTTGCCTTAAAACATGAATACATAATGAGGAAAACACAGCCTGCTGAGACGTGCACGAGAACCAGAGAGGTTCACTCTGCCGATCCGTTTCTATCTCTGTGTTTCGGGGGTTTTGCAACCATCTCAGCTGGTCGGCTCGGGTGTCAACAGAAAGGACAGCTGCAGGACACTAAATCCTGCTGAGAGTCCACAGAGACCAACAGAAACCAGACTTGGAAACCTGGCTGTTAATCAGCGCCCTCCACCAACATTCAACAGTACTGCAACTAACTCTCAGGTCCAAAAGAATCAAGTGGAGCTGAGTGTTTACACGACAGGTTCCCAAAACCCCCAATTCCTGGGCTTCATCAAGACTCAGTAAGTATTTTTTTTCCAGCCACTCCACTGTGCTTGTCTCTGACTTGACTGAAAAGGGAAAGAAAGATGTACAAAAATGAATCCTGTGCGTCTTTCTTTCCTGTCTTAAGCGGTGAAGCTGAGTGTCCAAAACAGTGAAGCTTCACATACATCCTCAGCTCAACAGAGACACCAATTGTTCTTCTTCATCTAAAGGGGCCTGAAGCCAACCAGAACACAGATTACTGGATCAACGTTTGAGGAAGAACTCAGCTCCTCTTCTTATTCCTTTTCCATTGTTCCAGTCAGAGTCATGTCCTGTATTTATGTGTCCTGTTTGTGGGACTGAATGTTTGCCAGCGATGAAGCTCAGACCTTCATCATCCTCTGCTCGTTAGTGGCAGGATGCTGTAATGATGTGCTAATGTTGATGTAACGTTCATATGACTTTAATGTGATGTTGCATCAGGTCCTCGGCTGCTGTTTGTACACTCTGTTACACGAAAACAACACAAAGGTTCTGCTGCTTTTTTATTTTTGTGGAGCCTCATTAGAGGACGGGATGATGACATCAGAGCAGGAGGTGTGTCGGCTGCTTTTCAAAATAAAATAACAAAAGAAAGGAGTGAAGAGAGAGAGAGGAGAGAGGAGGAAGAGTGGAAAAATAGAAAAATGATCATTCAAGGTGTGACTATGTACAATCTAAATTTCTAGTAGATCCTGTGAGGAGACTTTGGTCATTCATGAATCATCTTAAACTCATAGAGATTTTTGTTTGTTTGTTTGTTGTTGTTTTTTTTTTACACTAATGAGAGCACCTGCCCCAGTATTACTTCAAGACAGTTTTGTTTTTATCTGAAACATTTCCTATGGATGACCAATCATAGATGATATGTGCAGTGTTGTCCACAAGGGGGCGCTTAAGGGGGGCTTTAAGTGACCAGGAGAGGAAAAAAAGACCACTCTGTCTTTCATGTTGTCTCTCATCTGCAATTAATCCCCTTGAAAACATATACTGTATTTTGAATGAGCAATCAAAAATATTTTCTTATTCTTTTTCTTTGTTGATGATGAATTCATAATGTGTGAATCAATCAATCAATCTTTATTTATATAGTGACAAATCAGAACAAACATTATCTCAAGACACTTTCCAAAACATAAACAGGTCTAAATCAGTTAATGTTAGTAAATTTTATGTAATTAATACAGACTCAAGACCTTAAGACTAGATAAAAAGTCTTAACTCATCTTTACCCACCAAATTCTTAAACTGCCAAAACTGGAAAATGAATAAGTGGTTACGTCTTATTTTTAGTGAAATATGTCTTTTTAAACTTTATATGAATCACATTGACCATCCAAGAAAAAAAAATCTCATTAAAAGTTCATTCAAGACAAAATTTATGGCTAAATTGCTCAAAAATGAGAAAAAAAAATGCAAATGGGATGAGAAGAAAATTACTTGTGTAGTTTATTGTATCGAGACATTATCCAGTTAGTAGAAATAAAAGTGTTTCTAACCCCCTGTGGCAGCTTTTTTTTTTTTTTAAATTATCATTATTTTTCACCCATTTCAGGCATTTAGACCTCATTTTGCCTTTAAATATCTTGATACATTTTTTCTGGACTTGTCAGCTGAGTGTGCCTCATATTAAGTCTAATAAGACGTCCCTGTGAATATGAATGTTTTCTTGTTTATTGATGATAAATGTAAAATATGTGAAGTAGTTCTTACTGTATGCAAATTTCATTACAAAAGAGAGTTGATGATCTCTGCGATTGTGTGTAGAACATTTTGATGGTAATAAGCTAAATGAGTTGTAACATTTTGACACCTCAGCAAAAAAAAAAAAAAAAAAAAAAAANAGGGGGCAGAGCAGCACTGTAGCTGACTGCAGGTTTTCTGTCAGTCACATTTTTGATCAATGAATCCATGAATTGATCTCATTCTTCTCTGTGATCAGCTGGAGTGTTTACACTGTAAATGAGATTATTTTTCTCTTTGGAGGTTTTGATGGAGAGCTGACGGAGAACAGAGCTGATTCTGAAGAGAGAGAGAGGAGCCGAAAAAGCAGAAACAGAAAGACAAATTGAGTCAATCATTCACTCTAATACAATTCATCACAAGTCAGTTTTTCTCTCTAGCTTTGAGGACTATAATCATATAAAAATGGAAAGTCACATATTAAATTGAATTAAAGGGACATGAGTTTTACTGTCACTGCTTATTCTCTGTGATTTTTATCAAAAATGCAGCTAACTTATTTTTCGATTGAGCTGAAAATTGTCTGCACCAATACACTGAATGTTTGAATCATAGAAATGATGAAAATAATGTAAGTCTGAATTAAATGATCCACTTGCCCCATACTTTGAAAATATTATGCAAAAATTTAAATCCTTTACATTATTGAGAAGAAAAATGTCTAATCACATGAAAGAGAGTTTCTTCTGCAGAGAAAGGATGAATTTAAAACTGATTTATAGTTTTAAAAATCTGTGAACTGTGGTGGAAAATTCTTTATAATTCAGAGGCGTAAAGTAGATGAGTGTGGCATTTTAAAGATGACTTAGGATTTTATTTCTGTCCTCTGAGTGACCGCTGAGCTTCAGTTTTTTTTATTCACCACCTCAGAAATAATGACGTGTAATAGTAATAGAGTATTGTTGTTTGAAAAAGATCATTAAAGGAGGTTCAAAACCTGAGGCAACATTTTAAAGTGTTAAAACTGAAAAAAACAGAAAGAATTATACGACATGACTCTACAATGTGGAAATACAGCGACCATATTTACATGTACAGAGAGCAACAAAGTGTGTAAACAGTGTCAGAGAGAACAACAGAATCAAATCAGAACAGCTTTATACTCATAATGTTTCTAGGGTTTCTATGAAAACACACACACCAGAAGAATGTTTGTGGATAAATTTAGAGTTATGCTTCATGAAAAACAAAGCTGGTGAAAAATCAATGAGTCAAAATCAAATCAAACTGTTTAAAATCAGTGTGTTACTCAGACACCATGACATCTCTGCATGTGTCTCTCTGCAGTCTGGACACAGCCCACCTGGCAGTGACGTCACAGTGATGTCAGAGGCGAGGCAGTGATGTCACGTCGCTGTCTGTCAGACTTAACGCAAACTGTTTTCCTCTCTCTTTTTTCATTTGACTCAGAGACATTTTTCATTTTCTGATTCTCAAACGGGGAAATTAACTCCTGCCTTTGATCCCGACAAGGACCGAAGATCAGGCCCCCCCCCCTCCTCCCCTCTCCTCCTCCTCCTCCTCCCCCCTCTGTCCCCTCCTGAGAGTGAGAGGCAAGGGGGGAGACAGTTTACTTTGCAGAAGGCTCAATGTTTGTGTGAGAGCATCTTACCTGAGAGCAAGGTCTCGCTGCAAGGCCAAGAGTCTGAGGACACCCTCTGGTTTTACCTGTTGTATAATAATGTAAATGTGTTTGAAAATCACCTTTGAAACTCAAAAACACTGAGCAATAGTTAAAACCTGACTTGAGGTGATCACTTCTCTCCACCTTGTTGTTTTGTCATGATTTGGATTTGTAGAAAATAATCTGTTTCCATCAGATTTCTGTGATAAAATGTCGGCTGGTGTATGTGTGTGTGTGTGTGTAAACCCGTCCTGCTGTGCTCAAACAGAGATGCAAACAGAGAAAAGAGACAGAAAGTGATGAGAGGTTTGGTGGGGGAGAAAGAAGGGGGAGGCAGGCAGAGGGGGGGAGGAGGAGGAGTGTGTCTCTAAAATGAGCTTTCATGGTTTTTAATGAAGCTCGGAGGACTTAATCAAAGCCCTCTCTGAGCCCCCTGAGTGTCAGCCTCTCTGTCCAACACTTCATTACTGCAGAGCCACCGTTTGAGGCTGGGTCACATCCACTCGCTCCTCTCTCTCCTCTCTTTCTCTCTCTCTTTCTCTGATGGAAATCATCCACTCCCTCTGCTGCTGCTGCTGCTGCTGCCGATGGAGGAGGAGGAGGAGGAGAAGAGCTGCAGCTTCACCTGACCTGCTGCTGCTGCTTCACTGATCAGAGAGGAGTAGTCCCAGGTGTCCCTCACACCTGTTGTTCAACCACATCTGTGAATCAAGGTTTCACATGTGTTAGGCATCAGCTGAGAGTTGGTTTTCCATTTATCAAAACACCAGTGGTTTGATTCCCAGTTTCCTCAGTCTTTGTAAACAACAATGAATGTTATCGAATGACTGATGTTTGAACTGAAGCACATCAGTGTGTAAGTGTGTGTGTGAGACACATAGAGTGCTTTTACTGTCAGATGAATGTAAAGAAAGTATACACTACGTGCAGTCCATTAGTCATTAAGCTGTCAGCTAGATAAAAAAGAGGGCTTTTATTTTGAAATGTAATAATTATAAAGGAGTCTGGGCTGAAGTGTGCACGGTGACAGGAGTTATTTTATATCATTTCAATGAAAGAAATCAGCCAAATATGGGTGTAAAAATGAAAATATTTGAATTCAGTTCACATACCTGGGTGGAAAGAAAACTCACTCAGGTCTGAGCTACAAGGGGTGCAAAACTGATAAACATTACATCATTTTTATTCCATTACTTTTTACCTCTGTAAGTCCTAGCTTCTTTGTATGATTCTTTTTTCTTACTAGCTTTCCATATGTCTTTTTTGTGTCTATTTGTATCCTTTTTACTTAAGCTCTCTGTGAAGCACTTCGTTCTCAGTTGTGTTTGTTTTCAGGTGCTTTAAAAATAAATTTGGTTAGTTGATAGACTATAGGACAAAATCAGCAATTTCTAGGTTTTCAGCTAAAATGACAATAGTCATTGTGACCAAGTAGCTGATGCAGAGGTACTAAAAACTGCAGTTCCTCACGTGTCCACTTGGGGCTGACTGCAGAAGGCTCCTTAAACCACATACACACCAATTCAAAAATTGATCTTCACTTTTAAACCCTTTAAGACTCACCATGCCAAGTCTACCAGAGCATATCTTTATGTTTTTACATGTTATACAGTCATGTTTTTGCATTTTATTCTTGTTTCACAAAAGGTTAGACCTTTGTCCATACTGAATGATTAAATTGTGTAAAAGAGCAATAAACATTGCAAATACAAAAATTAAAATTTTATTCTAATTTGTCTAAATTCAGAGATGTTGTGGCTATATCCCTCAAAAATATACATTTAAACAATGTGATGACATGTATTGAACATAGGAAGTGATGGATCTGGATTGTAATGCAAATTTCTGCAAGCATTAGTAGAAGGAAACAGCGCTGTGGGACGTGGAAAACAATATGAAGGAGTAACTCCCTTGATTTTGTATGCAAAAAGGAGGATCAATCTTTCATATCTGGTTTCAAGTCTACCAGCAATTAAAACTTAATATGCAAATTGCCGTGCCAACACTCTAAGGGTTTAATGTAAAACAGTTTTGAGCTGTTAGGTTAAAAAACACTGTGCTGGCACTTCATGTTGATATAAAGTAGTCATACATTGTATCCTGAATAGCTGTTTGAATAACAGAATACACTTTTTTGTTGTTCTATTCAGCTGTGGTACCAGCCTCATTATCATATAACAACTGGTCGATGAATATTTCAAATAACTATGCGACTCATAAAATGAGTAGTTCCAAAACCCCCAGTTTCCAGAGAGATCTGCCTAAACGGCACCCCATATCGATTCGTTTAAAAAAGTAGAGGTACATTTTTTCATGTTATTATTCATCACGTAGCCGTGTGAGTCTGTGGATCAGGCACCGTCGTTCCGCTGAAACGGTGAATTAAATGTGAAGAGCCACACAAAGTTAATCCTGACTCAGGTCCGCTGTCAGCTGTCGCGCAGATTGACGGGTTGGGGGCTGTCAGATTGACGGGGGGGTCGGTTTGTTGTTTTTCGGGGATGGATAGGTCGACCCCTCTGCTGTCCTGAGGTCAGCAGTCTGCAGGTCCCACGTGAACACAGGAAGTGACCTCAGTGACCGCTCGCTGTCCAGGCCGGGCTAAAGGGCCATCTGGCTAAACCTCGGTCCCCTGAGTCCGCTTCAGTCCTCCACCCGTCCATCAGCTCTCCACATTCGGTCTGCACAGGAGGCCAAGGACTCATCTCAGATTTATGAACCCCCCCCCTCCTGAACTGGAACATCCCCCCCGGCTGCGACACGAACGGCGTGTTTATCTGCGTGCGTGACGGTGCCAGGTTCCACAACGAGTCCAAAGATCCCTGATGGTCCTGAAGCCTGCAGGGAGGCTGCAGGAGGATCGGTCCTGCTGCTCCACTCTCAGTCTGCAGCCTCATTATCACACATACACACACACGCACACACACACACACACACACACACGCACACACTAATACAAACACCATAATAACGCACACACACACCAGTCCAATTCCATAAATTCATAGAACACACACTGCAACATTAAAGAAACTCAAAACAAAGACACTAATTGAAAACACACTCTCAATAAACAAACTACCAATACACACTCTCTCACAAGACACAGTGACACAACACACACTGATACTAAACTCATTTACTATACACACACAACTACAATAATGCACACACTTGCAAATTACACACTGATACTGCACACACACTCTCCCAAACAATACACATACTGAGATCTCACACACAATTAACATTACATGGACTTGTACTACACATTCTGAAAATACACACACTGATTCTGCACACACACACACTGACACTACACAAATTGTTGCAATACACACCGATATTACTCACTAATTATGTGCACACACACTTGCACACATAGTAACAAAGTACACACTGATACTGCACACAGACTTCTGAATAATACACACACTGAGACCTCACACACAATAAACAATACACAGTGTAACATTACATGGACTTGCAACTGCTCATACACACACTGATTCTACACACACTTTAACAATATATGCACTCTAAGAATACAAAATACAAACTGCGTAAATACACTGATAACACACACACTGTTAATATAAACACAGCCACAAGATATACTATAGTGATTCACACACACTTCCTGATACACACACTGATTTTATGCACAAAATTGCATATAACAAACACTGACAGTCACAAAGTTCTGTACACACACTGAGTAATACACATACTGAGACATCACACACATTCCAGTACACACTGTAACATTTCATGAACTCATAGTACACACACTGATTCTACACACACTAACTATATGACACAATTACAATAAACACACACAAACTTGCAATGCACACACAGTCAGAAAATACACTCTGGCACTGCACACACCTCACACACAATTAACAATACACACAATATTACAATGCATACACTATAATAATACACACTTCAAAATTACATGGTACACACTCAAAATACACATTATAAACAAACTGCTAATACACACGATGAATGTATATTTTGTGAGGATACACAGTCACAAAATACACACTAGTAATTCACACACACTTCCTGATAATACGCAAACTGACACCCTACACACACATAATAAACAACACAGACATTGAGACCCTACACACTGATAATACACACACTGTCACACGTTACACATGAAGTATGTAGAATCAAATCAGCTCATGATTATATGGTCATGCATGAATTATGATGTCACACCTTCAGAAGCAGCTGATTGGTTGTGAATCCAACAGCTGAAACGTTTATTTCATGAAGGCTCAGATCTAATCAGTGTGTGTTTTCACGGAGTATGTAAGGACACCGAACTGAGCTGCAACACTGCGACACGTGTTCTTCTTCTGTGGTGTGAGAGGGACTCTGAGGACAGCCCTGAGTCTGACCTTTGACCTCAGAGGGCGTAGCTGGTTCTGAGGCTGATGAAGACAAAGGTGACGACTAACAGCTGATGTCTGCTTTTTCCTCGTCAGCGGGATAATCAACCTGCGGTTTCGGATCAGTCGTTAATCCCACTGAAGAAAATCTTTAATTCGTCCTCACAGGCGCCCAAATTTTTCACTAAGTGTTTTTTAATCTGAGGTCCGACAGATGTTGGTCTGCAAATCAGGAAGAACACTTCACCCTGACACACAGACCCAGATCAACACACACAAACACACACACACAAAATTATACAACGAGTCAGACGGCAAATTCTCACCGAGTCTGCAGAGGACAAGACGATCACCAAACCTATGATAAAAGATTTTAGCCAAGTTTTAAGAGAAAGCGTCCATTACAGGTGTCTCCAGCTGTGACTTCCATGTGTGAGAGGAAACACGTGGCCTGATTATCCCCCAACAATGTGTAGAGCTGATGTACTAACCGGGTGCACCATGGATTGCGTCTGTCACATGAGCAAAATAGCTCACGCAATCCATTTAGCTTGTCTGCCTTCATGAATATGCAAAATATATGCAGATCATCTAAACGCAAGAAAAACTGGGAGGGGCAGAGGTAAATGCAATCCTTTAGCACCCCAAAAGTTATTCATCCAACCTGAAACTGTATGCGATCTGTAATTTAGCATCTATATTTAGCACATTTGAAGGCACAGCTTTCCGCACAAACAGCTGCAGTCAAATAAAATAAACTACGGACAAGTATTTAACAGCTCCATAGCCCAAGAGGTCTTAAAACATGCAGCAAAAAAACATGATTTGGAGTCTCTATCTCTCTGTGCGCAACATGTTGGCATAGACATTCTGTCTCAGAGCACATGATCATTTCAATGGCGAAATTTGAATTACATTGTTGGAAAACAGCATTGGTTTCTATGTGTTTTGTTGCTTCTAAACACAGATTATTAGACATGTATGGAAAGTCAGAGCTATTTGATTAATAGTTGTTCTGGAAATCCAGGGATCCAGATGTGGAGGGAGGATGAAAAGCTTTTCTGCAGACTGAGCTTTTGTTTTTATCACAAGAAAACAGAAGTGATGCCGTGCAGTCGATATCTAGTGTGCATGAGAAGGTTTCTGCCCAAGTAACTTTTATTTTTATTTTCTGCCGATGTCCCCTAAGGGAAAAAAAAGCAAACAAGCATGAATGAACTTAAATACTGTGGCATGTTTTACTGAACTTTAATAGCCACAAGAGAACATAAAACTGTAGGTAGTAATTTAAATATATGCTACTGACTGTCTCTATTTTTTATTTCCTCCATTAAGACCTCCAACTCCTTGGCTTCAAATCTTATTTTTTTTGTCTACAGCCAAGTAAATTTTATTTTAGTTTTCTGCCAACGTCCCCAAAAGCAAAAAAAAAAAAAAAAAGAGAATGAACTTAAATACAGTAACTTGTTTTAAAACTAACAAAACTGAACTTTAACAGCCACCAGAGAACATTAAACTGTATATAATAAGTGAGATACATGCTGCTGAATATCTCTATTATTTCCTCCATTAAGACCTACAACTCCTTGGCTTCAAACTTTTTGTTTTGTCTTCAACTACTCCACCTTCCTAAACTCTCCACAGTGTCAGCTGTAGCACATAATAATAATAATAATAATAATAATAATAATAATAATAATAATAATAATAAATTGTATTTAAAAGCGCCTTTCAAGACACCCAAGGTTGCTGAAAAGAGGGTTAAAAAGCAGAACAATAAAATACAAATAGAATTAGAAACAACAACATACCACATGCAGCGCTCTTTACACATGCAATTTAACACTGGTTATTTGGGATCTTAGTAGATCAGGCTCTATAAACACAAAGAGCTCTGATTTGTGAAAAATTATACATATATAATTTGTTTCTGTCATTCTGACTGGCACCAAAACGTCTGCCCCCTCAGAGACGGCTCATGGTATCTCCTGCTCTGAAGGTGGAGGTTTCCCTCATTCAGTCGCAGAGAAGAGTCTGTGGTAGCTCTGGGTGTGAATGTGTGTGTGTGTGCATGTGTGTGTGGGACTTTTCAGTGTCCTTGTGACTCCACATTCCTGTCGGCCTCACCTCCAGCAGCAGAAGGTCGCAGCCATCACTCCTCCCTGAACGTGTCGCTCCATCTGTGACCGACTCTCGGTGTTTGGCACTCTGACTCGAGCATCTGCCACCTGCACGCTGCCAGCTCGCCGTACACGCAGACATCTGCTGCGTGGTGCTGGAGGGTAGGCACTCTGTCGACGCTACAACAAACAAACGCACAAATGGGGCCCCTGAACGCCTCGCAGGCCGACAGGTGGAGACGAGCTCACCTCAAAAACATAGGGATCAACAGATGAAGTGATAAAGACAGACTCAGACTAAACGAGCAGAAATAACAAGTCTCTATCACAGAAGACACACACACATGTCAGAATTTAAAACACACTGGTCCACAAAGCCAGGAAAATACTTCACAGGTACTGGACGGTCAAAAACAGAAGGACAAGGCCAAACTATGACTTCACATCACACAAAATAAGTACATTAAAAATCAGAGAAAAGCATCTGTAGCCCTGTTTCTAAAACCTACAAGCACATTTATTCAGCATACACCACTTTACTGATATAAACAAGCACTTTCACACTGTTGTAACAGACTTCCTGGTGTATAAGTATCAGCCGAGAGAGGAACCTGAACGCAGCACAGAGGACATGACTGATTCATTACGGAGCCCACGGTGGAGGACAGATTGTGGACGCCCTCAGCTCATTGAGACAGATGGAGGAGACATCATCATTAATATGAAACAACACACACACACAAACACACACACACACTTTTTTGCTGAGAGTCTGAAAAATCTCACCATCGACGACACAGATTAGTTTATAAATCTGTTTTTTTTTTTTTATGTCTGCTTCTTAGTCTGACTAATGGGGTGGTTTCTGATCTGGATCACCTGGTTAGACACACTTTGGGGCAAAGTGAAGCTGGTGTGTAGCTTTAAAGAGCGACACTCAGATAAATCAGACAGATTTCACAGCTATCAGAGGGTTTTTCACAATTTTGGGTGATGTGACCATGATCCTCTGAGGTATTGGTGAACATTAGCCATGAGGAGCTGCAGCATTAGTGATGGAAGTGATTAATGGTCTGTGATGACAGGAGGCCATTAAAAGTCCCGACTGAGCTGCATTCACAACCAAACAAACAACAAACAAACACACACCCTCAAAGCGACAGACACACAGGTAATATTAGGACACATTTTCACTGCTCGACCTGATGCAACTCAACTCCACTGAACTTCTTAATCCCAGATAAAACTCTAGATTTCCCCTACTCATTTATATTTAACTCTAATCAACCTTACTCTGCTCCATTTTACTTAATTCCATTGAAATCTTCTGGCCTCTACTTCTGTGTTCTTCATTCATTTCATCTGAATTCCTGCACTTTTCCATAAATCTAACAGACACAGGCCAAACAGAACAGTATTACTGGAAACTGCAGGGGCAGTGATGCTGTTACCTGTAGCTCTAGAGACAAAGAAATAATAATGGTAGAACTTTGAAGAATGACATGATGTATTTGTAGGTCTCATCAACCGCCACCTCCCCACCAAGCTGCCTCCATTTCTGCCTTATATGCAAAAGGTACATTAGCAACACCTCCACCACAGTCGTTATGTTCGTTTTGAGTTTGTTGCCGTCACACTTGACACTATTTCGCACCTAAAGGCAGTGTAAATGGGCCGTAATAGGGCTTCATAGAGAACGTGTGACTGTCACTGACTACTACCATACTACTGATTGTTTCTGTCCCCCTAGTTCTCGAGGAGTTGGAGGGTCCAATCTGGATCATATCTGCTTGTTGCTGGCAGGACATAAAAGCCTGCGCCCAGGGTGGAGCCTCCTTTCTTTCTCTTGTCAATCATTTACTGTTTGTAGAATAATTGTTCAAATAAAACTTGGTTAACTTGGTTATTTAAGTTGTTCTTTCTCATATTTGTCCTGGCCATGGAGCCATATTATGATAAAGCAGTGCAGTCACACTGGCCATCCACACCATACTTAAGCACACTCCAACCCTAAACAACCTTAGACAATCATTTTAAACAATGACAGGGGTGTTGAAAGCTATGTCAGTCCAAAACATAGACTGTATAAACATGGACGTGGTCTCCGTGACGTCACCCATCTGTTACTGCAGCTCCATTTTGAAGCAAAATGGTGGGGGACGCCATAATAAATTTGGGACAAGTGACGAGCGCCCAAACTCACAGCTATTGGGCGCCCGTCAGTCACGTGAGCTGAGCTGTGGCTCTGATTGGGTAAGCTCTCGATCCTAATATCTTCCAAACGGCCGAGTTAGAAAAATACCACCCCCCTCACAGTGTGTGCCGTTGGTGAAATAAGCGATACAGACAGGAGACAGAGTTTGTACCAGGCTTAAAATGCGCTAATTTCGGCTCTGAGAACGGCCTTTTTTCCGTTCATTTGTACGTGACTTCTGGTACTTCGGGAGCCAGCCTCTAGCGGTCACTCGAGGAACAGCAGCTCTTTAGCATTTTGTTGTCTCATTTTTTCAGACCGGAGGTTGCCGCTTGGTTCAAAATGACTCAACAGAAGCAAGAAAGTAACTAAAGTTGTAGCTGTGGATTCTGTGTTCTCCGTTGTGCTGACTGATGAGATTGCGTCTTGTAAACAGACACTTCATGATGACACAGGCGGGCCATGAGTGTGTCAGCAATGGTGCTGAAGTCTGGTTCATATTGGAGAACTGTGATTGTGAGCTGAACTAGCCAACAGGAAAACAGCACTGGGGGAGGGGGGTGTTGAACAGAAGTACCCAGATTTTTCACTTCCTGCCTCTCTGTCTCTGTAAAGGTCCAGCAGATTAAACAGTCACACAGTGGGGTTAAATCCAGGACTGTACTTTTCTTTTAAACAGGGAGCTTCTTCTTCTTCCTGCAGGTGGAGGAACAGAACTCCACCTTCTTTTCACATTTATCCAGAGACTATATTTGCATCTTCTTCACTTATCCAGCCTGTACTGGTTTAGTTTGACAATAAACTCAGCTCTGATTTCTTCAAACACAGATCCACCTTGGTAATCTGATCTTCTCTGTTTGACAGCACATTGAAAACGTGCATCCCGTACCCGCCGTACAAAACTCCTGCAGATTTCAGTCGTCCACAGTTCTCTTAATGAATAATAATTATTAATAACAGTAATAATTCATACGAGTGTTTCTGTGAACAGACTGTGTGTGTTTTCCCCCATCTCCTATGAATGAATGAGCCTGCAGAGTGTGTGTGTCTGAAATCTGCAAGAGTGTCAGTGACACACTGACTGAATCACATCTAATCCCATTATAAACACACTGAGACACTGCAGGCTGCTAACCCCCCCCGTCAAGGCAAATATTAGCAGAAAGCAAATAATCCTGCAGGTTGGGATTAAGATTTTAAATGGATCCCAATTGTGTGCTTTTTGCTTAATGAATAACAAAGTCTTGGAGGACGGCGCCTGTAATTTATTAAACATGAAAAGCTCCTTGATGAAATATAGAAACTGGATGTTTTTGCATTTCAAACGATTTGCATGGCCGGCTCGCTGCATGCTAATGAGGACAGAGTTTCAAAGAGTTATAAAAAGAAACTGAATTCCCTGTTTGACTGAAAAAAAGGTGTCAGAGAGACGGATTGTAACCTACAAACAGCAGGAGACAATAAATGACTGCTTTTGTTTCTGTGTGTGAACATCTGAAGGTTTAAAACACAAAAATAATAACAACTCATTAAAGAGACAAATATTCGGTCTGGCTGATCACACCCATTAGAACAGGACCAATATGGATTCAACTCGACTGAGCGCGCTCACTTCCTAAGACTACTGGACCCCAGTCGGCCTCCACGGGTCAATTCAGCATCTACGTTCAGCTAACTCTGCATCGAGTTAGCTTTTGTTTGTCCTACTGCAGAAACAATGAGTGAAGTCATGGTGGTTGTTTTTACTCTGTGGTCCAATCACAGCTCAGCTTTAACAGATCTCCCTCCTTTTAACTTCCACATTTCTCTTCAAACTGCTTCAGTTTGTGTCCAGCAGTCGACACAGAGAGGTAAAAACTGAGCTCCAGCGTCTAAGCAGCAGCAGATGATGCAGGAGGATGTTTTTGTTTCTCCACGGGGTCGCATGACCCTCAGAGATAAAAAAAAAAAAAAAAATCAGAAAGTCCCAATCTTTCTCTCTTCTTGCCTCGTGCCCCATTTACAAAGTCACATGACTGCGTCTCCATGGTAACACAAGACACCAAACAGCGAGGGAAAACAGAGCTAATTACTGAGATGGAAAATAATATGACTGAATCAACAGAGAGAACGCTCGATGTGTTTAATGATGAATAAACATCAGCGATCATCTCAAACATCATATATTAATCAATGCTATACTCTGATTAAAACATTTCAGGACTTTTTCCTCTGTTTAAAGCATGAATCTGTGCTCAGAGTGCAAATAAAGAACAGCACGTCATCAGAAACAATAAATGGTGTGTAAGAATCCTTCTCTCTCGACTACTGTGCTGAGAGGGGGAGTGTGTTTGTGTGTGTGTGTGAGTGTGTGTGTGTATGTGTGAGAGAGAGAGAGACAGGTGGCAGATCCCCTCTGATACTGAGGACACATGAATAATAGATGTCAGCATGCTCAGTGCCAGGATCAGGGCCTGCAAACACAGCTGCTGCTCACAACCATCCAACAATCATACAACAACCATTAAACTACTGAACTAATAACAAACAGCAACACTACGACTGTACAACCATCACACTGATATCCAACAACTACAAAACAGTCATAGTTAAACCACACCCATGTATCCAGCCACTGTAGATACATTTTATGTGATAAACAATCCTACAGGGACCCAACATAGGGTGACCAAATGTTCTCTTCTTCCTGGACATGTCCTCCTTTTGGTGGTAAAGTAATGTCCAGGGGGATTTCATAAAATTCCCCAAAATGTCCAGGTTTTTATCATCTTTTTCCACTGACTTTTGATATTTACAATAAAGCCCTGCACTGGGCTACTGACATTATTCGGACACATCAACCACTCAAGATGTTGAGTGTGAACAAAACATGTTCTGACTGTTTGGCTGTGCCCTCAGACAGAAAATACTGATGTGGAAATGCACTATTACAGCTGACCTGCAGATGTATAGCATATATGCAGTATTACCACTCTTTTCTTTATGGTATTGAGAGTATTTTTGGTTCATATCAAGTCAAATTTTGAGATAAAAAGTCAAAATTCTGTGATAAAAGTCAAAGTTCTGAGATAAAAAGGTAATATTATAAGCTTAAAAGGTAATATTTTGAAGTTATCAATGAGGTGTCATGACTAATCTTGCTGTGTGGCAACAGCACTGTTAGTGCAGTGGTTAGTGCTGTGGTCCTGTGTCATGAAGGTCCCCTGTTCAAGTCTTGGTTGGTGTGTGTTGGCAAGGTGTTGCTGTTGTTATAATCTGTTAACTCACTCACACTTGTGTGGGATTAAATTGAAATAGCAGAACAGGTTGAACTTTGTGAGTTCCCTATAAGAATGTCTTAATGGTGTTTAAGTGTTGATGTGCATGATATGTTGAAATGCATGAAAAAAGTGTACAGTGTGTTGAGTCGAAATTTGAGATATATAAGTCAAATTCCTGAGCTACAAAGTCAAAGTTCTGTGATAGTAAAATTGTTTAAAACAGTCAAGATTTTGACAAAAAAAAGCTTGAAATTCTGACATAAATAGCCAAAAGTACAAGAAAAAGATCCAAATTATGAGGAAAGTCAAAAGTTTTTGAGGTTATCAGGTCAAAATGGTGAAATCAAAAAGTTGAAATTTGTAGATAAATAGTCAAAATTAAGAGAAACTTTGACTTAATATGTGGGGGGAAAAAATCAATCACAACAAATCAAGTTTCTACATTTTTAACTGACTGAGCTTCATTACATTATGTTTGTTTACCTCGCAGAAAATTTCTACTTCAAACAGAAAAGGAGTGTTTGAAATAAATGTATGGGTTATGAAGCTACTTTGTCGTCCTTGAATATCTTTTGTTATACTCATCAAGAGGCCTTGAGCTTTTGGAATATGGTCGCTCCCTCTAACAAGCATCCATCAACCAAACAGCATCTCCCTCTGACTTCACTCTGATCCAGTAGATCTCCTCCTCTCCCTCTTACCTACAGCTGTGAGAGGCTCATTATTTACGGTGTAGTTAGACCAGACACAGATCAGCTGTTTCTAATGATCCTCCTGCAGAGAGCTCCTCCCCCTCCTCCTCATTATCTCTGCTGTGAAGTGATGAAGAGGCTGTAATCACCTGCAGGACCTGGCCCACATCCCTTCAGAGTAAATATTTATTATCACATTAAAGTCTCCACCTCTGACTATTAGCTGCTAACGGGGGAGGAGACGTCCGTTAAACTGACGCTTTAAAACCGTCTGCAGTCGCTAACAGACATTTGCTCTGTGAACAAGCCCCCAGGTACAGCTCTGAGCTCTAAACACGGATGTTAATAAGACCTGGATACGGGAGCCAGAGATGGAAGCTACTCAGTGAATAATCCAGCAGAGAGAATATGCTGAAATTAGATAGAATTCCTCTGTTTATATCATATAACAGATAAAAGTTGGGAGAAATTTGAGTGGCACGTGGAAGCAAATGATGGGACATTTTCCCCCAAATTTTTGTGAAATGACAGTTTCTGTGATTTATAAAAAAAAGTTATATAGTTATAAAAAAAAAAGTCTATTTCGGATTCTACCATTGTTCTTATATTTACACTGATCAGCAGCTGAATGTTTGTTCTATGTTGACTGTGTCATGTGGAAGTTTAATTCTGCCACATGCACAAGAGTTAAGAATGATATCAGCTTGTACCTATAGGGGAAAAAACATGCAGTAGTGATGGAAGTGGAAAGCAGCAACTCCTTTGGTTGGAGGCCTTGTGCAAACTGTCATGATGACATAGCTCTTAACAAGGTGTATATTTGTTTAAAGAAAATGACTGGGGATCAAATCTTATTTTTAACACTACTTTTCTTTGTTCAAAACAACTTTTAGCCAGATACACAGCCACAAGGTACTGTAATCATCAACAGTTATGTAGCCCTATTGTTTAAAATGTGACGACAAACAAACTTTGTAAGTTTACAACGTTGTTTAGGAGCCAGCTATATCAAGCACTACTCACAGCCTGGTGCTCTGAGACATGTCTGTTAAGTGAGTGAATCCTGGTTATGTCCTACCAGTGCTCAATCTACCAACTCCAACCTCACCAAGCAGAGCAAACGTAACCTGGTTCTTCATTTGATTGACAGACTCTCAGGTTTGAACAGATCACTGCAGAATAATTACTGTGTGACCTGTGTTTTAGCCTTTAGCTTGTGCTCTATCACTCTCCTGTTTAGCTTTCTTCTGCTTTTCTGTACCTCTGCTGGTAGACATTCAAGCTCCTGTTTCCACTGTTGCTACTAAATAAATCACAGAAATCAAATCAGGTGAGCTACCAACAGGGCAGGAACAACTGTAATCTTTCTGCTCAATAAACAACTTTGGTCAGTGACAGCTACAAAAACAATGTCCCTCTTTGTGTAACCTGACAGTTGTCTGGCTCATAAACAACCAATGAAATAGTGATGGACAAAGAGTCTTTGGCTTTGATAACTAACTATAATCTAATTTTCCACCTTCTCATCCAAGGAACCCAGTGAGACAGCTACTCATGCTTTCACATCAGATCAAAAAGCTATGAGTGATATTGCAGCAGCTCCACCAAGTATCTGTACAGTCTTTGCTTCTCACTGAGGTTGTAAGATACTAACGCTGTCACAGTTTCACACAGATATCTGAGGCCGTGTTATCCAAGTGAAGCTTAAGTTTCCACCATTTGATATGTGATAAAAACAGGGCTGTGATTGGCTAACTTCAGGCTAACATGCCAAGAAAACATCATCAGCCTCGATCCCTTCTCTCCTGGGTGTTTAATTTTTTTTTTCATCTTTTCCTCTGTCTGCAGGGAGACCAGGAGGATCAACCGGACCGGGTCAAACAGGATTAGACCTGATCACCTCAGGCTCCAATGAAGAGGAGACCAAACCTCTTCATCACTTTAGTAACAACCTACAGGAGGAGAGAAGAGTTCATCAGCTGGATGAACCAGATCCTCCCAGACCCCCTCCTGGCTGGGGTCCAGGATCAGCTGCTCCTCTGAGGTCTCACAGGAAACAACAACACACTGTTAATTGGCTGAATTAGCAGAGGCTAATTACTATGCTAATGTTTACCTGGTGGAGGCAGTGTACCCCGGAGCCCCCCCGAGCAATAATCAGGATTAATAGATCTGAGACCAGAAAAAGACCCCCAACAGAAAAACACCAAACATCCTGCTGAGACAATCACAGGGCATCATGGGAAATATTCTGTGAGCTCGCACTGTAAAGAAGCCAAAGCCGAGTTCCAACCGTCTGCTCCTGTCACACAAAGAAACGGAAAACACAGAGGAACAACAACCTCATGTTTTTAAAAAAGGTTGTTTTTAAAGATAAAAAACAGAAATTCTTCACTCAACAAACTTGTCCTGATAGAGAGAGAGAACTGGGACCAGTTCGGACTTTGAGTGCCTGAGAACTGAGAGAATCTGGTCCTGGATCAGTGCAAAAACAACATCTGCACCATTAGCAGCGTGTTGACCGAGGGCGTGGGAAACATGTCGTCAGTTTGTTTCCTCCACGGTTTAATAAACACGACAATAATCATCATTTATCAGCTCCATCACACTCCAACACCAGCGTAACCCTTAACACCAATAGAATCTATAAATACGCTGAGGAGGATCAGATCTGGACCTGAACCAGAACAAGGACCAGAGTAGAAACCGACTCTGGGAAACTGAGCTTGAAATCTTCCCACACCAATCATCTCAAGAGAGTTTGTTTTTCACAGAATGTCAGTGAATGCATCTCAGAAAACAGCATAAGGGGGAAAAAAATCACATAACTCCTTCTCAGCAAGTAATCACCTCTTTCCTTTGACTATCATTTTAAGTTCTTCAACTTCTCACTGTGACAGCAATGAAAGTTGTGGTTGTCAGTGCAGCAGAGACATCACTTTCTGAAACTTGGAGCATCAGTCTGACTTTAAGAGTAATTTCTGTTACTGTTTCTTTTGAGGTTTAACGATGTTAACACAGAGACACTTTTACTACTAGCTCTTGTTCAGTACTAGTTGGTTCTAGTCCCAATCTTCCTAAAACCGTTTGTTTTTCCATCGGCAAGACACCAAGTCGTAGCCATGTCATTACGTCACTGCAAACGTAGTTGTTTCAGTATTCAGTATTCAGTATATAGGATTTACAGCCTTTGGTGTGTCTTTTTTGTAGTTTCCCTCAGCTTTCTGCCTGCTATACAAAGTGTCCTTGTCAGTGTTTGTTTGTAGTCGCGCACATATTTCTGTGTCTGTGTTCATCGAGGTGGAACTCTGCTGTGCACAAGAGCAGGACAGAAGAAATGATCCCGTCAAGTAAGTAAAATAAGTAACCTAAGGCTAATTGGTCTGTTAAAGGGAAGAACACGGTATGAGAAAATGCACTGCTGCTGCAATTTTGCCAACATTTCTTATTTTGAATAAGGATACGCCAACAAAACAATAGACTACTCAGCTTTTCTTTTTCAAACTGACTGTTTGCCAAAACTGATTGTCGGTCACGGCTTGTGCTTTGCCCTGGTCCAGCAAAGAGTTGGTGCTTGTTAAGTAGACGTGGGTAAAAATATCCATTAATCCATGCATTGTAATGAGTATTGTAATGATGTCCATGTTATTCACGTTTTATGGATGAAGGCTGCACTAGACTAAATAACAACAAAATGGCAGCCAAATCAAGCAGCGTCATTGAAATTCCCCTTCTGGAATTAAGAGTATTTTTCATCTTTCACCAGCAGAGTAAAACAAAGTCTACCAGCTTTATGCCATGAGACTATTAAAAAGTTGTCAATAGGTACTTTAATTATTTTTGTATTTCTACTTCTTACTGAATCAACAATTCCAATCAATATTGAAAGAACTGAAATCGAATCAAATTATGAGGTTTCTAACAATACCCAGCAGCAGTTTTTACCACCTGGAGGAAGTTGGAACAAAATAAACAGGTGCGAAGTCAAGCACTGGCTCAGAACTAACACCAGCACCAGTTTGGTTAAAAGGGGTAAAAGTCTGTTAGGTGATCTATGAACAGATTTCATTCCTCTGAACTCGTCCATCTGCTGCTCTGAACTGGTCTGAGGTCAAACACCTTCTCCATCACCCTCAATGTGTTAAAGTAGGAAGGTTAGGTTTTAAACAACCATGAGTGAGCCACCTTTGTGTACAAATACTCTCTCTCTTTACTCTCTCTCTCTGTCTCCCCCAGCGCTGGCTGATAAGTGAGGCAGCAGAGAGGGGAGGAATGGAGGAGGAGGGAGAATCACCCCTCCTGCAGGGATTCAAAGCGGCCCCCGTCGCCTGGATTTAATTTGCATCAGGAGGGAGGAGAGCGCAGGGCGAGGCGGCTGTTGGAGCACGCTCAGCGAGGCGGCGTGCCCGGCAGCTCTGCCAGAGAGGACAGTCTGGGGGCCACCTGCCCCCCCCTTCATACCTCCCCCCCCTTAATCCACAAGTATTTCATTAGGGCGTCAGGACGTCCTCTGCCTTTGATGTGCGTTTGTCCCGTGGACACAACATTAAAGACTCTCCTTCAAGCCGGGTGAATTCAGATAGCGTTACCTTCTTCTAAGGATTGCAAATGTGCTTAAATATGCCCTTTAATGGTTCTTTTCCTCCAACCGTGAGCTCATAAATTAGTTCCCCCTGTGAGCGGCCCAGGCCCCTGATTGGCTGCTGAGCCGCGGTGAGGAGCAGCTTCATTTATCTGTTGTTCTTTAAATGAAAGCTTTAATAAGAACACAGAGAGTTTAACCCAGTTCACAGGGGCCACAGTCACCTGTCAGGGGCCCGATGGACCCCTGGGGTCAAGAACACAAAGGACAATAAGTGAGTCAGATGAGGTTCATGAGAGTGTTCAGGAATGTGAACCAGTTCAAATATTAACATTTTTAGATTCTCAAAGATCAATTTACTATCAACACAGAACTGAGATTCAGAAATAAAAAATGCATCCTTTGCTGATGCTGATTCTTTGCCATACTTTTGCATTCCTGTGTCCAACTGAACCTTGATTTCCTCTTTTATAACTTCCCATCAAAACAGACTCATCCTCTGCTTGAAAGAAGAGAGAAG